>QFEX01000612.1:0-16862 GCA_003316505.1 Suillus alpinus
GTCATTGTCGTCCAGGTGCTCCAACTCGACGAGAGACGATGGTGCAGGCTCCCGAAACAGAAGATCACGTCATAGTGCACATTTAACACACTGGAGTGCTTCGACAATGTCAGCCTTAAGCCGGTTGCGTCGTTTGGTGATGGTGATGCCACCTTGCGAGAATGCCCACTCACTTGAGACCGACGATGACATAATGGACAGATAATCCTGCGCAAGTGAAGCCCAAATGGGGTACCTCTGCGCATTGATCTTAAGCAAGATTATCATTAGCGTGAAATTTTTGAGTAGCGAAAAAAAATACATACACCCCACCATTGAATGGTAGACATGCCAGATGGTGGAGCTGCTTCAACCGTCTCGAGGTAGGCCAAAGATTCAGCCCTCCATGGTCTTGTTGGGTCACCAATCAAAGTAGGCACTGGGTTGGTCGACAAATCATCTTCGGAGTCACTGAGGACTTCACGAATTAACTTCTTGAGACTGCCAGCTCTGCTTTGCTTAGTTGTGTGCTGCGACATTGATGATGTCACTTGGTTCAGCTCAAGATAACGGGCTTTGAACTAGTAGTAGCAGATTAAGATTAACTGAGGACATAGCGCTGGCGGCTCACCATGGCTTTTGCATAGCAACACACAAGAGATAAGGCCTCAAAGGAGGATAAATTGCTGGATATGTTGGACAGAGCAGGCTTTTCGACTGCGATGTGAGTAATATCGACCAACTGAAGCACAAATAAGACATGGCAACTCACTGCGACATATGGACCGTTGAAGCTGATAAGAGTGATGGAAGTCAGAAGGTTGGAAAGACAAAAATAGAGTCCATACCTCCAGCGCCGAGGCTTCTATGGCAGTGCCACTGAACATGCCAAAGCCACGGCTTAGGCCGCCGGCTCAGGCTTTTCGAAACCCAAGCCCAGGCCCAAGCCTTCCTCAGGCCGCGACTTAGGCCTGGGCTGGGCCCGGCCTATTTGGGCCCGGCTTGGGCTGGCCCAGGGCTTCAAGCCGGGCCGTGCACATCACTAACTGTAGCGTTTCGACCTTAGGTTCATCACATTGTTGCTAGCCTGATGAACTGAACCTATTTTTTGTGACAGTCACAGCAGTTTTGGGTTGGCGAACCTAATTTTGTGACATAATGTTATGTTTTTTGTTTTTTTCTGATATGTTTTTTCAAGAAAATCTTCACCCAAACACTTGGTTTTTGCTTTTATTGTCATTTTAAGTCTATTCCCTGTGTAGAGAGTACATACAGTCCTCTACTGATCTCGTATATACAAACTTACTGCAAGTTTGTCACAATGTCCTCAAGCCATGAACATGTCACAAAGTCATTATGTAATGCAGTGCCAAAATTCCCACGAACCTAAGGTCAAAACACTACAGTACCAGTCCAGATGAGCCTGAGTGAAATTGCTCAACCCAAGGGGACTGCTACTGAGAGCAGATCCTCGCGACAATCTATAAGGCGAGGGAAAGCAAGCTGAACAGGCTTAGGATCTATATGGCTTATGTCACGAGTACCAAACACAAATCATTATTCTTTCCTTTCAACTGTTGGTATTAAGCGCCCATTCCCAGCGCTACTCCCTAAGCGCCCAGAACAAGTGCTCGTCCTAAAACGGAGCCCTAACCCTACTCCTATCTTTGACGTTATCTCATCAGACACATCTTATCTAGATGCCCTCATATCATGTGACTCAGAACCACCTAGAACATTCCAGAACCTATCCGCAGCAGCCTCATGTATTATGACATCATAGTCGTACAATTCCATTTCCTATTTTATGATTGGCCCGTAGTTTAGACTCAGTTTATGTCTCAGCTTGAATAGTAGTATATAGTATGGACATGTATAGTCAGTAGTTCCTTAGTTCAAACCTTTCGTCTCTACATTGTGTAGCAGCCCGGAACGTACCTGATTCAATCTCATCCTTTTGTTGTGATAACTTGCATTCGAGTCCTAGTCTCTGCCCTTGCGTTAATTCGTTTATAAGGGTTGTGACAGCTTATATGGATGGGAAAGCTAGAGTGAAGTTGGAGCGGACACGGAAAGTGACGGAACAGAAATGGAACGATGGAACAGAAAGTCTGGGTGTGTCCGGGTACGTGCAAGGTATTGAGGTATTGAGGTGTCAAGGTATCAAGGTCTCGATGTAATGAGCTACCAGTAGTGATCTGTGAAATGGACAAAGGATATGCAGGAAGAGCAAGGTCGCAGTTGAGTCCACACAAGGATCCATTATCACAAGAAGACTAAGGGGACTTTAATCACTAAGACTTAGACACAGAGTCCAAGGGAGTAAAAGGAAGTGATATTGGCCAGAGTCTAGCACAACTATTTATCATGGACCATACAAAACTGGGATACTCTAAGTGGTGTCATGCATGGTATGCAACTCATACCATGACATATGTGTATATAAGGTGATAAGGAAGGTATAATGAACTGTACTCTATCCTATCACAAAGTGACTCTATCATTTTCCCCTGATTCATTAGTTTGTTTTCTGATCTTTCTTGTGAGACTCAATTTTCTGTGCGTTTCTATTTTTGTTCTGTGACCTTCTCTCTCTTTCTATTTTTCTAGGCTTATTCAGCCATCAGACTTTCTCACTAATAGCCAGAGCATGTTTGTAAGCATGTCATGTGACTGGGAAATAATCTGATTTGTAAGGATTCAACATGATTTATCATGCTCTGTCATTGATTTGTCATGATTTGTAAGACTTGCAACTGTATTTATAATCCACTTAGTAACAAGGATGACTCAGCTCACGAAGAGGCTTGGTTTGTAAGCACAATCTTACCAATCCCTGTGATGACTCATGCCTTTTATTCATCATGTTTTGTAAGACTACACTGTCTTTGTAAACTACTTAGTAAACAAGCTGACTCAACACTCCAGACGGACTGGTTTGTAAGCACATTCTTACCAATCCATGTGATGAATCATGCTTTGTAATCTGGCCTCCCAAAAGGTATAAAAGGAGCCCATTTTGCACCCATGAAATATAACTTCCCACTTTACACCTAACACTGAACAAGAGTGAGATTAGGTAAGACATAAGTGCAGGCAAACATAGTGCCTTGAAGCAAGACTAAGATATCTTTTCACTTCACACCTATCACACTAAACCGAGAGTGAGATTAGGTAAGATATAAGTGCAGGCCTACAAGTTGCCTGGAAATAAGATTAAGTCACATCAATTTTCGAGTTATCTAGTACCTTACAGGGGTTGACTATTTACTCATTGTTTACTGCTATCTGAGCTGAGCTTTACATATACACGAACCCTCTCTCTTTTACAGGAGGGGAGACACGAGTTAGGAGAACACGACAAAGTTGAAACAGACTTTCATAGGTTGAGACATGACCTACTAGGGTGAAACATACCTAATCAATATTTCCTATACAAAGGAATCACAGACACATTCAACATAATTTCTTTCAACAAGGAGGTAACTTGTTTACTCTTTGACCACCCACGAACATCTACTGCCAGAGGTTCTTCGGGTCACACTCTATTTATATCTACTTTCATACTCACATCAAAGGACATCTGTGACGATACTTACTCCAACAAATTCTGGGGCATTGCAACATTTTTTCTTATGTATCCGTTACTGTCTATTGCTTGTCCAGAGTACCCCCATCCTCATCTAACCCCCAAGTCAAGCATCCCCATATCCCCTCTTTCATACTCGTATTAAAAATTATTTGCCACAATACTTACTCCAACAAATCCTGGTGCATTGCAACATTTTTTCTCATGTATCCGTTGTCACACACCAAAAGTGTTTGGTAGTGAGAATGTGGCTTTTTATGTCGACCTTCTATTCCCCATATCACTCCTTACGTCATTCTTCTTTCATTTCCCTGAATTTTCGTGATTTTCGAGTTTTTTGAGCTTTTTCATCAATATTACGGCATTCCGCATTCTTACAGCATCTCACGTTCAACAAGGTCGATTCAATTTTCCCCATTCCCACACTCCCAATGCCCTCCCATCTTCAACCACAATGCTCTCAGAAAACCTCGATGCTCAGCCAGACCTTGCCAATTTGTGGAAAATCTTTGAAATCCTCGAGTTATATGTCCTATTCCCTTATCATTCCCCCAATCCTCTTCAACAACTTCTCCCACCATTCATCACATGCCATTATCCACTCGATCCTCACCACCATGACGACTATGCTCAACCAACATCATCCTCATCATCCAAAAGATCAAATCACTTCAGCCAACCTATGCAGATGACCATCCCTTATCGTGCTGGGGAACAGTCTCACAGATTGCATATACCCAATGATCGTTGCATATCATCATTCCAACATCCAACCACATGACATCTCTACAGCAGAGCATTGGACCATCATGTCATCATTGCAGCACAGCATCGCACAGCTCTATTATTATCCCCCCACAGCCTCATCTGCTCTGTCATATCTCTTGGATCATCCCTGCACAGCACTTTCATGCTTGCACAGCTTATGTGTCATGCTTATCAAGCGAATTGGTAATGCTGACTGAGGAGGATTTATCATCATTTGTCATGGTGTGTAATGGTCACTGCTTTGATTTATCATCCCCCTTTACCTATGACTCATTCTCAAATCTTATTATTCATTCTGTTCTATTTTTTGCTTATGCTTGGTAATTACCCCTGAAGCGCAGCTCCTATCCTTCCATGACCTTCCATGACCTTCCATGACCTTTCTTACCCCCATCATTTTCTCCCTCTTAGGTCTGGAACACAGTTTTGCATATGCAGTTGTATGCAAACTACTCAAACCTATATAAACCCCTGTATTTAGCTACAGAAAATAAAAACTTCCCAACTTTCCAGTTCACATTTCATTCCCAGTTCCCTCAGAAGCCTCAGATAGGCTTCACATTTTTTAGTCTTCCCACATCATTCCTGGACTGTGTTCGCCTGGAACACTGTCATATTCCCTGAGTCTATTCATATTCATTCCAGTCTTGCTGCACCATGTGCAGTGCTATTCTTTCTTCACCCTCCAACCTGCTAGGTCTTTTCAGACTTAGTAGCGCTCATCTTATCTCGACTTTCCCACACTCTAAAACCTCAACACCTGAATTGTTGAGAGCACTACGAGGATCGGTCCACCCCTTTATAACAACTACATACCCAGCACTTCTAAGCACAAGGACTGCTGACGAGTAGCATTGTTTTGGTTTGTTGTTTTGTTGAGGATTTCAGCAGGCCAGCAATGAAGATTGACAACGGTCTTAACACCAGTCCTCATTCACAGATTCATTGATGTAGCACCATTGAAACATATATTTGTATCAACACCATCACATGCCCACATGGAGTCACTCACATTTATCCCTAGAATCAGTCATCTGGAATAAGAATGCCCCTTTGACATCCTCTTGACACCCAAAACAGCATACTTCTTCTATTATAATACCTTAATGCATCCAAATAGACTCCTGTACTAGACTGCACAAGCAGCCAAGTATGTGTATAGTATCTCAAATGACACCTCATATCCACTGCATGCACATCATTAGCCATCTCGCACTTAATGGGTGGCACATCTAAAATGGCCAGTGGGAATGGCAGACTGGTGGGGATATGTCTCACACTAGGACACTTGCGCACCCAGTAGATGTGACCAGGGATGCAGGTGTCTCTTAGGCTAGATAGTCCTGTAAGGATATTATATCCTCTACATGCTGACCAATACTCCAGATTGAACCACAATGTTCCCAGTGTGTCATTGATGTGAAGAGCTCTACTCTTCACATCCAATGTACTCCAACACATCTCCTTTCATTTAGACTTTGATAGTTGGCATCTCCCCTTCTGTTTCACACTATCACACTTTCACATATCACTCGCCTCGTTGCATGCAGACATGTCATTGAGAAAGCATACCTTTGTCTCTTATCTTTCCCTTTCATCCTTTTATGTTATGAGCTACTCTCTACAGTACATAAGGATGCCCTATATCAGCCTATGAAGTCGTTGAATCTACCAAGTTTCAACCAAAGTCCTAAGTCATCAAAATGTCCCCCGCAAAGTCTCATATTTCTCAAGTCTGTCATTGTAATTTGCGCTCACACATGGAACATCTACCTCTCAATCACTATTCCCCTTCGAACTCACTCACAGCCTTACAGTCCTGTCCTCCATAGAGTTATACTCTCCATAGGACAATCATTGGATTGAAAAATAAAAACCAAAAATGTTATGGCCAATATAGTGTGATTAATGTGCTAATAATGACACATTTATGAATATGTTTATGCCTACAAAAAGAATTATGGTAAAATGTGAAGGATTGAGCAGGTATTTGAGCTCACTGTTGAGGACAGTGAGCTTGGATGTTGTGTTGTTGCACAGAATTACCAAAAATGGAAGTGCATATCGTAGGAAATCCCAAGTGGGCGAAAAGTGTCTCATGAAAAATTTAAATTTTTGAAAAAGTAACCTGATACTCCTTGGCAACCGTAGCTATTGAAGTGGCAGCGTATGTTGGGGGGAAGTGTTCAGTTCACTGTCTGATTTGAGCGGAGTGGGTGGAAGAATCGTATGATTCGGGGGAAACAGTGACTAGGTACCTTGAACGCCCGTTGTGGACAAGTGACTTGATTAACTATCTGTCCCATTGATACTCACCGTTGTCATGGGCCCAAGCTCCTTTGACGGTAAGGATGCCCAGGTTGCGAGGGCATGTAAGGTGCATGGGTAGAATCTATGTAGAATCTACCGTGGACTCGCATAGAAAATTGGTAGACTCCATTCGGATAACTCCGCAGAATCTACCGCAGTCTACCGCAGTCTACGTGAGTCTATGTAGAACGACCAAACAACATTATTAGTGACATATATGCTCATCCTCATCACCATCATCGATGTCCCTCTGATCCCCTTCATGATGGACATCCATCAGTTGCTTGCGTCCTTAGATGTGTCTGATCTCACTTTCTCCAACCTCATGGCCTTTGTTTGGCTTGCATGCATGGCGAAACCATTTGTTCACCAGTGCATGACTGACATCTGCCATCCACCCACCCACACTCCAGAAGTTGTTATACTCCTTCTTGCTGGCGCACTTGGCCAAGACTGACCCACTATCCTTGCATGCTGGGTAGCATTGCGTCAGGTTATCTGGACTCATGGTACAGTACTCCCAACTGACAAGGAGATTGAGGCTTTTAACCGTCATGGACTTATGTGTGGTATTGGTGCGTTGCTGTTCATTGTTTCTCTTCCTTCACTGACATGTTTGAACCTCATAGGATATCATGACTTGTATCCACCGACATGTGTATGCCAGAGTCCTGAGTGCACAAACTACCATGATGGTGATGAAGTAGCCACTCTCACAGATGTCAATAAATTTCGTGCTAGCCTCTTTATGCTACGAGATGGCTCCCTCCCGGTCCATTCAGTATCAACATATTGTCGATGTATGTTCTTTATCTTCCAGTAACACCTACTGACCACTTCACCCAGAATGTCACACCAGATACTACCCCAACTATCGGATTCACAATGCCGACTCGACATGCATGTACTATGCTGGTGTTCCCAGTGTCATTCAGGCCACAAGGCATTTCTATATTGAAGCTGCACTGTTGGAACTTTTTGCAGCAACCAAAGTCTTCGGATGGTTTGTGGCAAATTCTTGTATGATAATGATGGTAACCTTTTGTTTCAGGATGTCTAGTATGAACTGCGCTCGTGTGTACAACTACGCACTTGCTCAACGGCATGCCTACATGTCGAACAATAGGCGCGCTTTTGACGCTACACTTCCACAAGCTTTCAACGAGGAATTTTCATGGCAGTATACCCTTTGAATGCGTGACACCAATGTCCTAAATGGATTTTTTATCTACTCACTGCTACTGGAGAAGGCAGAGCATAACAGTTGCCTCGTTCTTCCCCACAATGAGCAACAATGGACCCAAATTGATGTTGCACTGAGTGAGCGCAACAAAGAAATGGAAGGTATTGGGCAGGAAGCATACCCGCATGCCTGTGATTTATGCTTCATTGTCATTGGTGATGACCCGACAAGTAAGTCAATCATTTGTTAAGCACAAGGTGTCATGCTCAGATTGATTCCATGCTGCAGTGAAGATCCAAGCAGCTGTTTGTGACGGTAATACTATCAGGCACCCTTGTTGTGCAGTGCACGACTGCAAAGTCCCGCTTATGACCAACCGTCATTGTTTCTGTCCAGACCATCAAGACTTGAACCAGTGGTGCACAGTCAATGGCTGTGACAAGCTCCATACCTCTGGATCTCGAACATGCGGCAATGTGGACCACCAGGCTCTTGAAGACGCCTACTTCAAGCCTGCAAAAGCTCTCTTCCAGCTGCGAGTGCGGCTCAAGAGGGCTGGCATTACATTGCCCTTGGACTCTGTTCCTTCAGCCTCTGATAGTGGCGGTAGTAACTCTAACAGCGCAGACGAAGATCTCGAGGTGATCCTTGACTTTGAGTGTGATGGTAAGCTGGAGAACGGCAACAGACACCTCAGAGCAAGGTTTGGTCGACGCCGAACCCATAATGAGCAGCTTATCATGCGGCCTTGTGGGGTGATATTAGCGCGCGCTACATTTGTTGGGTCCAAGGCTGTCTCTGCTGTTAATGTGAGTTATATACAGTCTCACTGATGCACGCTAACCCTTAACATTTAAACTCAAGGAATTTGCAAAGACGGTATTCCCTACTGCCACGTCAACACCTGAATTTTTTGTCTTTGACAACAACTGCAAGCTCCGCGCTCACCAAGACACTATTGGTGATGACCACTTTGCCGCAACAGGGATGCTGTTGGAGAAAAGAGTTTTCTGCATTCAGATTAATTAGCATTAACATTGGGGTTTGGGGTGCAACCTCGCCACTTCGTTCCGTATTCAATCTCCGTCCTCGTTGTTCCTTATAAATACTCTATCCCCAGTAGTTACGTACCTCAGTTGTTGTCTACCAACGCTGAGGTATGCGTATTTGTTTCTTTGCTGCATGATACTCCGTACTCATTAGAATTACTCTAGTGTACTTCCCAACAGGTACATTGATAATATAGTTGTTGTCTACCAACACTGAGCATACTTCCCAACAGGTTATGAGCCCTGTGTCCTAAACGGAACGGAAACTTGGAAATACGAAATCCCTCTAGTCGGAACAACTCAAACTTCATCACTGAAGTCATCTCTGACGTGTCGCCCTGATAATGGGGAAATATGACCACATCCCAGAGTTGACGGGAGCAGATAACTATATTCCCTGGGAGATGCAGGTGCAGCTCGTCTTGACAAACGATGACCTCTGGTGCCATGTCACCAAAAAGGCAGACCCGAGCGATATTCTTGGTATGGCGTCAATCTTGCCTGTAGCAGCTGTCCCAGCGACACCTACCGATGCTGAGAAGGCTGCCATACAAGCCTGGCTTATCAACGACTTGAAAGCCAAAACAATCATCCTCTGTAAACTCGCACCAAGCATTCATCTTCTCATCCCTCGTAACACCCAAGTCACAGCACGCGAAGCATGGAAAATCCTCAAAGATCACTTTCATTGCAACAACGTCAGCTCTCAGTTCGTCATTCGCAGGCGCATACAGTCACTTCACATGAAAGACTCGCACGACGCGAACAATTACGTCGGCCAGCATATCAGTTGTTGTGATTGTCTCATTGGCATGGGTGCTGCATATTCTGACGAGGAAGCTGTCTTCAATCTTCTCTCTGGCTTACCCACATCGCCCACCTGGCAACTGTTCCGCACTCAGCTCGAACAGCGAATGCATGACAGTTTCTCCGCCACCGTCGTTAGCTCCTCACTCAGCAGTGGAATTCCCATATCCGCGTCATTCCAGACGAACAGTCTCACATTCGACAGCTGCACAGTGTGCATCACTGCAGAGGCTTCCCGCACGGTCAACAGCCAACCCACTACTGCATCCGGTCCCGGGTCTGAGTATGCCAACTCGGCATCGGCACCCTCCGCCTCCAACGTAAACTCCATCACTGGACTGAGGAAGCACAAGAACAACCCCCAAGGGATTTTCTGCCTTACGACCGGGTGCGGTTGCGGAGATCATGATAAAGAGCACTATTTTTGTGAGGGTGGTGGCATGGCGGGACAGGCGCCCTGGCAGAAGAAGAAGAAGGAGACATCAGCGGTTGCTACAAGCACACCTCCCACTCCTTCGACATCATCATCAGACTTACCACCTGTCATTGCTGCACTGGCCACACACACAGGACCTGACACGACGGCTTCGCTTAGGCGTGATCTATCATGTGCAAGCATTGAGCAGCTGCAAGATGGTATTTCCGTCCATGACAATATTTCTGCCCACACCCATATGCTGTCTACCATCCTTGATTCTGGTACCACCAGCACTCTCATCAGTGATCGCGCCATGTTCTGGATGTACTCCACTCAGGACCCTGTCGTTGTCAAGACAGCAAACCATGGGTCACTTCACACATCTGGACGCGGTGACTGTGTCGCATGGCTAAAGATTGGTGGTGCTAGGCATTGAGTGCGGTTCTCAAACTGTCTTCACGCACCCAGAGCCATGCTGAACCTGCTGTCAGTTGGGTGGATGCTAGCCAAGGGATGGGAGTGTAACTTCTGGGGTGAGCCTGTGCGCTGTGAGCTCGTATACAGAGGATCTTCACTCGGGTCGCTTCCCATGTCAGGACGTCTCTTCTACCTGGATCTCGAGTTCATTCCCCCTCAACAGTCAATGCCTATGCTCTCTGAGCCATCTGAGATCTCTGCTTTTGCACGCATTCCACTGACATATGACATCTGGCACGCCCGCATGGGTCACACCGGAGGAGAATCTGTCCATCGCCTTCCTCACATTGCCAGTGGGTTCTCTTTGGACTCCAACGAAGCCATGTCCTGCTGTGAATCATGCATAATCAGCAAGCATCCTCATCTGCCCCATCCTGCATCACAATCCCCTCCTGCCTCCCATTTCCTTGAGCTGATCCATTCAGACATATGCGGTCCCATTCCCGTCCTAACCCCACATCACAAACGATACTTCATCATATTCCTCGACGATCATACGGGAATCCTGGACCTTCAGCTTTTGGCGACCAAGGACCAAGCCTTAGACGCATGGCGAAATGTTCACGCACGTTGGGAAACTCATTCTGGTCTGCGTGTCATAGCCTTTTGCTCAGACAACAGTGGAGAATTCCTCAATGATGCATTCACTGCAGACTTGCAAGCAGCTGGGATCGAACAGCAGCTATCCGCGCCATATTCACACCAACAAAATGGGAGAGCCAAATGCATCATTCGTACAATTGAAGGGCGAATGTACGCCATGCTGAACTACGCACGCCTCCCACACAACCTTTGGGGTGAAGCGGCTCTAACCACAGCATACTTGTTCAATCATACCGAGTCTCATGCCCTGCCCGCGGGCAAAACACCCTATGAAATGCTACATGATGTTAAGCCCAACCTATCCCACATTTGTGTCTTTGGCGCTCGATGTTTCGCTCATATTCCTTCCAAACTCCAGGAGAAGTTAGGTCCAAAATCGCGTGAAGCTTACTTCATGCACTACACTCCTGGTGGATGTTCTTGGCGCTGTAGGGACAAGTCAACAGGAACATTCTTCAATTCCCGTGACATCATTTTTGACGAGTCATTCTCTGGACGCCCATTCCCAGCAGATGATGACAACTCGGAGGATGAGGATGCCGCGGTGGCTCCCGCAGCATCTCTCACACCCTCATCATCTCTCACACCCTCATCATCTCTCACACCCTCATCATCTCTCACACCCTCTTCATCCAATGCAAACGTCAACATTCCTGCTCCTGCATCATTGCCGACCGAGACTCGCTGTTCAGAACGTGCCCGCCTGCCTACCTCTCACGGACAAATCTTCCAAGACCAGTTAGCGTCCGATCATAATTGACTGGCTCGTCAGCGTGAGTTGCGTCAGTCACACATCCAGGGGGTGCCTCCTGATGAGGTGAATGCTGTGCCTGCCTTACCTGCTGACCAAGTAGCCGTTGAAGACCCCGGCGCCATTGTGCCAGACGACGACGAAGTTGGTTATCCCCATGTGCTCGCCAACCTCATTGAAACCGAATTCGCCTGTCTCACCATCCGTAGCGACACTCGTTGGAACCCACTCACCTCAGGCTACAACATGAAGATTCCGCCAGCCACATTCAATGAAGCAATGCAACATTCGGATCGAGACGACTGGCTCACTGCCATGCGGAAGGAGATTAACTTAATGTCGGAGATGAACATATACGAATTGGAGGAGCTTCCAGAGGGACGAAAGGCAATAGGATGTAGATGGGTTCTGGAGTTTAAGGAGGATGCAAAAGGTGGGCCCGTGCACAAAGCCTGTCTCATGGCACAGGGATTCTCGCAGGTGCCAGGAGTTGACTTCGGCAAGACATTTGCCCCCGTCGCAAGACCATCATCCATCCGACTTCTTTCCACACACGCAGCAGCTCACGACTGGGAGATCGACAGCTTCGACGCAAAATGCGCCTTCCTATGGGGAAAGTTGCGTGAAGACGTCTACATGCGCCAACCACCCGGTTTTGAACGCCTCAGCCACAATGGGGCAAGTCTAGTATGCCATCTCTTATCCTCACTGTACGGGCTGAAACAGGCTGCATACAACTGGTACAAGCTCCTGCGCGCCGTTCTCATCCGCCTAGGATTCATCCGTTGCGATGCTGACTATGCCATCTTCATTTATGATCATGTCAACAGCGAGGGGGTGCATGTCATATGCATCATTGCATGGCACGTCGACGACGGGCTTGCAGGAAGCAACAATCAGAAGTTTCTTGACTGGATCAAGGGTAGTATTGCAGAGCGCTTCGGCATCGCAGACTTGGGACCAGTTGTTAAGCACCTCAGTGTCCAGTACGTCTGTTTGCGCGCCACTCAAGAGCTATGGATGCATCAGCACGACTATATTGTCTACCTTCTTGAAGAACACGGCCTCAGCCAATGCAACCCCATCTCACTTCCTATGGATCCATCCTTTCCCTTCGGACAAGACACAGATGTGCACCCACATATTGAGAACCTCCAATCAGCATATTGCAAGCTCGTCGGAGAGCTACTCTACCTTGCAATGTACACTCGTCCCGACATCGCCCATGCCGTCATGAAGCTATCTCAGCATAATGCCAACCCTGAGCTCCGTCATTACGCCTCTGCGAAGCAAGTTCTCTGTTACCTCTCTGGCACTATATCCTACCGTGTGCATTACGGGGGGGAACACGAACACCTCCATCCATGGCTTCAGCGACTCAGATTGGGCTACCTCCCCAGAAGACAGAATCTCCATCACCGGCTATGTCTGGTATTACCACGGCGGTCCTATTTCACATGCAGCGAAGAAGCAGACGACTCAGGCATTGTCCTCTGTAGAATCAGAGTATATGGCATTGATGGGGGCGATCCAGGATGGACTATGGATCAAATCCTTCTGTGAATGCTTGAAGATTGCGTTCATTCTCCCTCTCATACTCTACGCAGACAACACAGGCGCCATCACACTGTCTGAAGAAGCCGCTAATCATACCCGCACAAAGCACATAGACTTGCATTACTACTTCATCCAAAACCACATCGAGGCTGGTACCTTCCAACCCATCTGGTTCTCCACTCATCAAAACAGCACCGACATATTCACCAAGTCCTTCCGCGTCCCACATTTGTCACCCACCACTCTGGCCTGTCACTCGTAGCGGGTTGAGGGGGTGTGTTGGAGAAAAGAGTTTTCTGCATTCAGATTAATTAGCATTAACATTGGGGTTTGGGGTGCAACCTCGCCACTTCGTTCCGTATTCAATCTCCGTCCTCATTGTTCCTTATAAATACTCTATCCCCAGTAGTTACGTACCTCAGTTGTTGTCTACCAATGCTGAGGTATGCGTATTCGTTTCCTTGCTGCATGATACTCCATACTCATTAGAATTACTCTAGCATACTTCCCAACAGGTACATTGATAATATAGTTGTTGTCTACCAACGCTGAGCGTACTTCCCAACAGATGCCTGTGGACGTGTTTCACTTCAACTCGAAACACAAGGAAACTGACACCTACTGTCAGCAGCACTGCAACCCTGCTGCTTTCCTAGAGCTCATTTCCGGTGGCAAGTGGCAATTCAACACCTTGATTTGTGAACAGACAAATGTATGGCTAGGTGGGTATCAGGCAATCCTGCGGGACATGTCTGTACACCGGTATAACTTTTATCTTGACAAGATGATCAAACACCGGAACCGCTATGTTATCTCAGAGTCAGAGAGATGAGGACATTCTCCTTGGACAATTTCTATGGACGCTCTGTTTGGCAGTGACTAGTGCACCGGCGCTGTTCGCATTACATAGTTAACACTACATCTACCATATGTGAGGACCAGGTGTTTGATCCCGCGGAACCAATTCACATCGCCACCATGTGCGCGCTCCACTCGAGCCCCTTTGGTATTCCACATTCTCTGTGTGCGCGGTCCAAACTATATTTTGTATTATACAAACTGTCTCTTGAATGTACAATTTTATTTGCCTTTATGGAAACTTGTGGTGACATTCAGACTCGCTGTAAGCTCATTCTGGAGAGAAACATGTTCCCATCGTATGACAGGATAATGTACACCGAGTAGTCTGAATACGTTGGAGTCATGCACATGCCAGTCAATTGATTATAACCCTAAGCCCCTGCTTGACATTGTTCAATTCATGCCATGAAACTTTTTGAGTCAACATTACTTCTGTTTTCCAATGCAGTTGTCCATCACGTCACATACGGCATCCTCATCAGGTTTACCTTGTCTGTAACCTCCAAGTCCATATCATCATACTGGTGTTCTCGACGACGTCAAAGCCTCTCACATGAATCATTCAAGTCTCGGCCAATTGAGTTGAGAAGTGATGAGGTCCTGCATGGAGTCACTGGGCTGATAGGTATGTGACTCGGCCGTTTTAGTATTCATTGAGGGCATCCAAGTTAAGTTAGAACATCCAGAAAATACTCCTTTGGTGAGGATTAACTCATACATTGTATGTAAAATCGTATCTCACTGCAACAGCCATGGGGTTAGGGTTACATTCTAGAACAGATCTCCTTATATGCATTAGCCAACCCTAACCCTAGGAGTTTGGAAGGCATGAACAATCTTGATTCTTCATGGTCTGCATCTGTAATTGCAGCAAGATGTACAACAAAAGATGGCCTTGGTATATAGCAAAGCATCAACATGGCAACCAGAGCAAGGTATAAAGTTGGCACTGCTGGCCCCTAGTTACTTATAATTCTATCTCTTGTGTGCATGTTGTCACTCTATCGAGGCACGAGCGTAGTCTTAGAGTTTTGTGATGGCACGCAGCGCCATCACCCAATTGTTTAGGATACATCTGGCAAACAACGATCAGCGACTTAAAGACAGATTAAGCATTCAATTTTCCTAGGACAGATGAAGTCAGTTTGAAATACACAAGATAAATAGGCTTATGGCACCAAGTTTTTTGCACAAGTTGATCAGAGTGTTTATGAACCAGCTGATTGTGTGACCACTGCAAGTTTTTTGCACAAGTTGATCAGAGTGTTTACAAACCGGCTGATCGTGTGATCGCTGACCCCTTGTGTAGTTCAGAATCGCCCAAAGCTGATAAGCTTGCTGACCCCTTGTGTAGCTCAGAATCGGGGCAGATGGCGAAAACATTGGCTTGTTGTTGCTGTATATATGCCTGATGCTGCTCCAGGCAATGATCACAGCCGAGGCAATAAACTCCGCTGAAGTTGTTTGGTCGATCTACGGAAAGTCTACGCAAGTCTACGAATTGTCCAGACTCCAACCCATCCACCTGTGGGGAGAAGTCCTCTCATCCTAGAGCAGCCACGATACAAATAAAACAATACATTAGTCATCATACTATAGCCGAAATTGTGGAGGACAACTCCCCACAGAGCGACTGGCAAAACTTGTTGTGGCGCAATAGTTAGGCCTTGTTTGTCCCGCCCAAAAAAATTCAATCTCAAGTATGTGTCAGCTGTGTCCCGCCATCCCGCCCCGCCACTCCCATATATGGGCATGTTCATTCATAGTAAGTACTACGTAAACACACACACCAAACGTGTAACAGAGCAGGCTGCATTACAGTTAATAGTGTATCCCTAGTATGAGACAATGAAAATACTCCCTGTACCCCCCTTGCACAATGTCCGCCATTCCTCCAGCTAGCGCCGTGAACAGTGTCCTTCAACTTATGCTTGCAAACGAGGTATCACTCTGGGACCTTGCGAAAACGGTGTTGTCAACACCACGGCCAAACTATCAGCCAATAAAGGACTCACTTCAGCAGCATGCAGTTGACATTTGCTGTCTGCTCTTCTCGTCTGTTGGATGTCGTGAGATTGTCTTTGGCTGGGCATTTGAAGCAGTTGTTGGGATTCTTTGCGAAGAAATGGTTGATCTATCGAGCGAGTACAATGGCCTGCACTTCAAAGTGTCTAAAACAATGTCTACACAACTTGAAGATTTGTTTATGCACACACTCACGCTAAAAATCAAGAAAGTCGCACCAAATGTGTTCAAAATGTTGCTCGCACTGCTGGATGCAAACCCGGGGCGCAGGCGAAAATTCTCGGTGGCAGACATAACAGAAATGTTGCGAGAATACGAGGAAGGTATACATGAGGATGAGGAGATGGACCTTGGTGAATTCGGAGGGGACGACTCTGTGTTACGCTTGAGGCGTAGACTCAGATAGTAACTAACGCGCTATGTCCGTAGACAATAGTTCAATGTGATAGCGTCGTGTGTCGTTCAAGGGTAGTCTAGACTTGGTA
>QFEX01000614.1:477-14838 GCA_003316505.1 Suillus alpinus
ATACGGGATATTATGCACGTCCGTTCACTCGTATAATACGGAGATATGTTACTGCAATATGTGCTCGATGGCCCAACATTGTTCTCTTGAAGAAGCGTCTCAGCGGTATAACCAAGGGAATGTAGCTGTAAGACCACAGGATTCTGTTGATCTTCATACTATTTTGCCTCCTAGTCATGATGAATTACGGGACGCTATGTGTGTCATTTTTACTGGGCAGAAACAATGTCCTTCTCGCGAGACAATTAAAAAGATGCGGTCCGTTTTAGTCACGAAAAGTAGATTGCAGCGACTGATTGAGTTTTTGATTGACAATAATCTATGGTATCAGAAGAGCGGTGTGGTATATAGTCAGAAGAACATGGACACCCTCTTCAATGATGTTGATTCAGACATTGACTGCAGTGTGCCTGCAGCATTGGAAATTTGTCATTTACCGAGAGATGGCGAGGAAGAGCATACGCTTAATCATGAGGGACCTGAAGCGCGTGATGTTGACGTACCGAATAATATCACTCCTGGTGACATAGTTATGGAGTCAGTGGGCTTTACCCAAGGAGATCATTCTTCGCAGAGCAGAGAAAAAATGAAACTTCATGCACTTGCTTATGTGTTGGATCAAAAGCGATTTCTTTTGTCTCAGACAGGCGCAGATTTTGTCGCTGACAATGACCCCAGTTTGATGTCCTACTTATTCCCGCATCATGATCCTTGGGATATTGGGGGATTTTATCACTGCGGACAGACACCAAAGCAATACCTTTCGATGGAAGCTCAGGTCCGAAATTTGTTGTGTCAGGATGATTCTCCTTTCAGAAAAGATGCAAACTTCGCGTTTATTTGTTGGAACATGATTCAAAAGAAGGAAATAAGCAGAAACACTACTTTTCGGGTACATGCTTCTCAGCAGCAGAGTTTGGCGAGAGAGTTGAAAGATATTGGGCCTTCACTCACTGCTTTGGCTGAGAAGTGGACGCGATCAGTCAATGACAAGCCATCAACAACAGAGGGAAAAAAAGCTGTGCGAATTCTTTGTCGTTTACAAGCGTCGACAAAAACTTTGAGAGGGTCTGCAGGATACAAGTTATGTAGACCAAATGAAATTCGTTCTCTGATGAAAAAATTTTGCACACCAGCGTTGTTTGTTACACTCAACCCTCATGATCCGACTAGTCATGTTATACCTACGATGGTTGATATAGAGTTAGACGAGTGGTTGATGATGTTATCATTTGAACATGCAAAAGTCGTTGCTCTTCGACCAGATGCAGCGGCGGTTGCGTTTGATTTGCAGATCCAGGCTTTCCTCAATATCATTTTGAAATATAAACATGGTCCAGGTGTATTTGGTCATTGTCAAGCATATTATGGGATGGTCGAGGCACAGGGAAGAGGAACATTACATTGTCATATGTTATTATGGATTGCTGGGAATCCAAGTCCACAAATGTTGCGGGATCGAATCGCATCAGAGGCAAGTTTTAAAGGAGATATGTTCTGTTGGTTAGAAAGCGTCATCAGCTGTGAGCTTCCATATGATACGGGACCTGTCCCAGAAAAGTCAAGTGATGATGCAAAAAAACCTCCTCGTGGTGAAGGAGAACAAGATCCACAGTTAGAGCGACCGCCTCAAGCAGCAGAACTGGATAATAAGTCATTTGAATACGAGTTCCGTGTGTTTCTCTCTCGTCTCACCATAGAATGCAATTGGCACGTACATAACAATACGTGTTACAAACATCTCAAGCATGGTGAAAAGAGAGGAGAGTCCAATTGTTGTATGCGTCTTGATGGTTCTATTCAGGACATTACAACTGTTGATATTGAGAGTGGTTCCATTGAATTAAGGCGGTGGAGAGGCAGAGTAAATAATTTCACAGACCTTATATTGTTTTTGTTGCAGTGTAATACAGATACTCAGTTCATTGGTTCAGGTGAAGCTGCTAAAGCAGCAGTGTTTTATATCACTGAATATATCACCAAAGGGGACTTGCCAATGTATGTCGGATTGCAAGTGTTAGATTATGCAACAAAAATGCATGATGCGAAATACGCCGAACACGAACACTTGGACCACGATAAGCAAAATCGTAATTTGATAACCAAGTCTGTGAACGCTATGATGGGACGGCAGGAGATTTCGCATCAGCAGGTCATGAGTTACTTGGTTGGTGGCGGAGATTTTTATACGAGCCATACATTTCAGACTGTGAAATGGTACGAGTTTGTGCACGCCGCAGATCGATTTGACTTGGAATGTGCATCTTACAATGCAAGCAATGCATATGAACACGACGAAGCAGATCAACAACTTCAGGAAGAGCAGGTTACGATGAGTGTATTTCCGGATACGATTGAATTTTCAAGTGATACATCAGATTACATGTTACGTCCTCTGGACGTAGCAGAATTCGCAGACCTTTGTTTATGGGAATTCATAGAGAAGACAATCAAAGTGCGAGGCGATCTGCCTTCTGAAGAGAGTGACGAGGAAGATAACGACAATGTTGTTGAAGGCGAGAAATTGGTGAGGAAACGTGGACACAGACTGTTGCCACGCGCTAAATTCGCTGTACAGCATGATCAGTTTAACAGTCATGTATTGCGATTGCAGGAAAAACAGTTATACCTGTGTTATTGGGAGATGCGATTCCTCGGCTGGATTGTTCTTCGGAAAACTATGAAATCTATTGTCGTGCTATGATGATGCTCTTCAAGCCATGGCGAGATTTGAAATCGTTGAAGGGCACAAATGGTACTTGGAGTGAGGCGTTTGAGAAAGAAACATTTGCACCTGCGATATTGTCAGTCATCCAGAATATGAATATCGAAAATGAATGCAAAGATGCTCGAGATACGCACGCTGCTGCAGTCAGAGAGGAACAAGCTAAACCATATATTTTTGGGAATAATGCAACTGAACATGGTGAGTCGTCAGAGGATATGATGGCATTCAATGACGCATTATTGGCAAATTCAATTCTCAATTGTTCTGAGGATGAACATGATGACAACAATAACAATCGAGACCGACCAGTATTAGCGGTCGATAAAAATGTGGGAGACATAGAGACTTGCCTTAGAGCCGCCAAGGATGGGGGTTTGTTTGATGTAACTAATGGTCCTCAGAATTCTGACATCGATCTTCAATCCTGTGGTACTGAACTTATGTCAGATGACAATAATACCTGCTTTAAAGAATATGCGTCAATCATGAAGGCTGCGAAAAAACGCAAAAGACCGATAGATGTTGGGTCAACAGATGCAGAAGTAAAACGGGCACGGATAACGAAAGAGAAGCAGGAGCCTAGTATAACGTTGGAACAGTTGGAAGAAAACGTTGACATTACCTCAGTATATTATAAGCCTGAATTGACACAGAGCAGACGCGAGACGATTCTGTCTGAGATCATCGAAGAATTTAAGTTGTCAGAAAATCCTGAACAGGAGATGAGCTTGAGGATTATTAGTGAACATTTTATTCATGGAGAAGTGAAACAATTACTCATGTTCATAACCGGTATCGGAGGTTCAGGAAAAAGTCATGTTATTCGGGCCACAGTTGAAATGTTCCGACGATGTGGGGCACCGGAAAAATTAACTCTCAGCGCTCCAACAGGAAGTGCTGCGGTGTTGATAGATGGTTATACTATTCATGCATTGACATTTTTGCCAAAGAGAGCAGCACCTATCAAACAACAAGATTTGGAGTTTATCTGGAGATTGGTAGAATACCTAATTCTTGATGAAGCTTCGTTGATGTCTGCTGAGTTACTGAGTCAAGTTTCACATTGTATATGTCAGGCCAAGTCGTGGGATGAGTCTGCGAGAAACAAACCTTTTGGTGGAGTTAACGTTATTTTCGCAGGTGATTTGGGTCAATTACGACCACCTAAATCTAACGCGCTTTATAGTTATAAATTAGTAAAACAATTGTCGCCAGCTATGACTCAGACGTTAAAGGGACAAAGTGCTCTTCATGGTGCATTTTTGTGGCGACAAGTCGACACTGTCGTAGAGTTGAAGCAAAACTGGCGAGCAAAGGATGACCACGAATTTGTGGAAATGTTGAATCACATTCGTCTAGGCAACGCTCGTAGAATTGCACTGGATAAGGATCGCCTGAGTGATTATGAGGTATTAAAGACAAGGCTACTTAGTGAGATCAAGGCTCGGTCACATGAAGAATTTGATAGCTTTAAAGCAGCACCTGTTGTAGTAACTCGTAAATTTTTGAGAGATGCTATTAACGAATCTAAAGGACGAACATTCGCTGCAGAGACTGGTCATCAGTTTCACGTTTATTGTGCACGAGATAAAATTGGTGGAAAAGATGTAACAGCTGATCAACAACGTAGACTATGGAAAATTCAGACGAGTAATACTAACGATGTGATTGGAAAACTGCCGCTCATTCCAGGAATGCCCATGATGATTACTGAAAATGCTGCCACCAGCTGTAAGATTGTGAATGGGAGCAAGGGTGTTTTGAAGTCAATTACCTATAATCTTGACGACAATGAAAATAGATATCCAGTGTGTGCACTTGTAGACATCCTGGAGAGTACCTTGCAAATTCAGGGATTGCATAGTGGTGTGATTCCTATTTTCCCTGTCACAAATAGTTTCTCAGTGCCTACGGGAGAGAAAACTGTGAATGTTCGACGAACACAATTGCCTATCCTTCCCGGTTGGGCATTCACCGACTTTAAAGTACAAGGCAGTTTCTTGCCGAAAGTTGTCATTGACTTGGCAGGTGCAAAATCATTGCAAAGCATATATGTTATGTTGTCACGCGCTTCTCAATTGCAAAACATAGCAATATTACGGTGGTTTTCGTCCAAAACATTGTATTCAGAGTTGCAGGGTGATGCACGTCAAGAATTAGCGCATCTACGTCGCATAGAAATGAACACATTCCGAATACTTTAAGATGTGGGACCAACAATCTCAAGAATATGGACCCACCTTTTAATCCATCTCCAATCTCACAAACTACTTCCTTCACTACTTTCTTATTCAATCACTGTGGTCAGATGCCTCGGATATCCCACAGCTTTCATCAGGCTCCTGCTATACTTCGCAGACAGTTGATCACAGATCACCTTGCATAAACGGGCGCAAACTCAGTCAACAACCTCTTCATAGAAAATATGCTCAGCTTTCACGCATTTCTTGAAGACTCTGGCTTTTCGCTTGTCACTCAGCCTCTTTTTCGACATGATTTGAAATCTCGGGAACATTCTAAGGAAACCAACAGCACCTTCTGCAGTCTTAATAATCATGAGTGACAATGCATCTTCTTCGTCAGGTTCCCGTCTTATCTTTGAAATTCTTCCTCCAGTGTTCAAGATTGAAAGTGACCTTGTTGGAAATTATGGAGATATTATAACCCATCGACATGGCTGAATTGAAGAAAGCCAGGTCAGTACGCTACGAGAAGATGAGGGATGGAGGGAGAGAACAATAATAATAAAAAGACACAAACAAGTTAGTCAGCTCACAGGTTTGACGCACTCGAATTTGGTCAAAACTAATGAAGTTCTTCAGAAGTACTCTTTAAATATTGCCTTCGCAAACGTCTTAGCATTGACTGACGCACATGCGAGATTCGCAAAGTCTTGAAATTAGGTAAGGATGGACAGTTTAATCACAATGTTCTTTGCGTACTTAAATATGTCTTCGCATTTGAAAAGTCAAACTCTCATGTTCAATCACAGCCACACGGAAAAAACCAAATTGCATCATTAATGACATATTCTGTGACGATGTGACAGGAAAGTGCTCCTTCATATATTCTTCAACTCCGTTGTGCATGGTGCTCGTCTCCTAAATGTCTTTCTTAACAGGTCAGTCATTATCTTCACACATATTCTTGACTTAACAAATTAACCAAATTTTGCAGCATCTGACGATACTATAGTATGTGAATTATGGCCGTCTGAAATGGTGAAAGAGATGCAAAAAATGCGGGGGACTGAAGAACTCGCAGCATGGCAACTTTTTCTGTCTTCTTTGCCGAAGATAGCTGAATGGGCTGATGTCTACAAAGACGCGGAACACAAAGATCCTTCAAGGAATTGTATCCTCATCTACAAAAGTTTACCCAACATGGCACTAAACACAGTTTTTCCTGTGGCAATCCACTTACAGGGTCTATTGCGACAATTCCGTGTAGATAAATTCGGTAATTGGACCGGGTGAGTGACATTATAACTGCATGTATATAATGATATCTTAAATTTGGCTCAGACGAGATACAGACGTACATCGGGCGGTCCAACATGTCACATTATCTTCCGGTGGAAACAAGAAACCCTGGGATGCAACAATTGCATCCATCAATTTAGCGTGTGAATATGTTGGACGTCGTTTGCATGTTCCTATGCAAGGAATTCCTTATGAGAAAGATTTGTACCTACAACATCGCGCATTTGTCAAGGTGAGTATTCCATATTCTTCTCTAAGAATCCTATCGAATGACATGACAGAGAGACAAACCGCAAAAAACAAAAGAAGCTGTCATTAAGCCAGCCGACGACCCGGAAGGTAGATTCTTTCGTATCCAAGAATTTTGGAACCCACAACGTCCATTGCGAGTAGCTGAACTCGCAGAATCGGCCAAGATTGTACCTATGGATTCAGTACTTCTAACGGAAGGTGATTTCGTCGATATCGGAGCCGAGTTGGACTTTGTCTTGAATAGAGATCGGCACTCGCGTACAATCCTCAAGTGCTTTTTGACCTGCACATATATTGTGCGGATGATGCCTGCATCCCAAGTTCAGGCCATGAATCTGGTAAGTTTTAGGAATATTATATCAATCACTATTTACACATCATGATGAGCAGGACGACAAAACCTCTAAGTGCAAGTGCAAGGTGACATCTCCAGTAGTGGACAGACTGACAAAAAAACATCATACTATATTGGATTTCGACACAACGTAAGGTGTAATACAATATTTAACACAAACATGATCGCATTTGTTTCTTGTTGTTTGGCTCTTTAGGAGAGCTATGAAAAGAGAGTTCTTTGTACATTGTGAAAACTATCATCACTATTATGGCGAAAACCAAGAACAATGCTCCAGTCGATGGTGAAACTGGATTTGAAGGACACACCAACAAGAGAGCGAGAATTGTAAACACAGGTAATGGTTCCTTGAGATGTCACAATTACGAATTAAATTAACCTTTGTAAACAGATGAAACGGTTGTTGAAAACGAGGAGAACATTGGAGCAGAACATGACCCTAATCTTGAGACTGACAAGACAAAATCAGGAGAAACTAAGTGAGTGTCGTTTTTGTCGAAGATGATTACAACTTACCGTGAAGGCCCAATGAAACAGGTCGGATACGCCTGTAACTGAAGGCAGCGGAGTGTCGTTGGACAAAGATACAAAGAAGGCGAACACAATGATATCTGTTGCAGGCAGCTCCTCAGAAACAGCCAGACCAGGGAATAAAGGTGGTCAACAATCCACAGTTCGGACAATTGTTCCGCACCCTACTAACCAATTTATCGACGACGACGAGGTAGAAGAATATGACGAAGTATTGTTAACGTCAGTTAATTTATAACACAGACATGTTCTCACTGATTGATTGATACCAGACGTCTCCGCAAATTGTCAGAATACACTAATTCTAAGGCAAATATTTATGCCCTTGGAAAATTACTGCCAACCGCTACCTGGGGGCAATACAAACCAGTCAATGATCGGAGCAAGATACTCTGCAATCCCGCGACCGGAGATCCGATCACTATCTGGGTCGTCGGTCGAATCACGAAGATGTGGTTCATGAAATTCGATAAGCCAGAAAACCAAGCGACATTGACTATCATGCCGCTGTCCAAGACATTAGCACAACAAAGTGCTCTTTTATTAGCGAAATTTTCGAGCCCTGTATTGAGTAGGTAATGAATTATTCTTCGGAAGATGACTGACAAGATTGTAGGTGTCGGTCAACAAAATTCACACATCATCCGCGCTATCAAATGGCAGAATGTTAGGGGTGGAGACCCCTCAAGTGAAGTAATGACTTTGCACTCATTTTTCTTGCGTCGTTAAATGATTATCCTAGGCTATTCTCTTTGACTCCGTATATGACACTAGACGTGACGGGTCATTGACTACTTATAGCAAGCGCCCTGTATGGAATCTCAAAGATCTCAAGCCAGGAGATCTCGTGCTATTGGAGATGAAGATGACGCGGTATTCTAAGAGACACGATGACAACAAATGGCACTCTCATGCACAGTACGAGATGATTGCCATCTCCCTTCTAGACATTGCTGAAATGCCCGAGGAAGATACTCAAGGAACAACGCAGATTGATGGGTTGGCAATTTAGGGGAACTTATGATAGTAGACGTATAATGACATCATAATTGATCTGATTCCGATGCAATGATCATTAAATTTCTCCTTTATCAAGTTCTTTGACTGAACTACAATGGAACTACCGCACAAATCTGAATTACTGCTGGCTATCGCAGATGCTGAGAGAGGCGACAAACTCACGCATCAACAAATGTGTGTAGAACTGAATCAAAAACAGCCAAACTGGAACCTTAATCCTAGGGTATGTGCTCACAAGATAACTCTGTAGGGTCTAATTTAACGTCAATAGCGGGTCAAAAGACTACGAGCACCGATAGAAGGCCAGAAAGAGAAAGAACCATGTATCGCAGTCAAAATATCGGGTGAGATCACACTCTCAGCCAGTGTAACTCAAGGACTGTTACTCCTATTAGCGGACCTTGAGCCAATTAGACAACGCCGGCCTACTTCCAATAGTGAAGCCCTTCAAATCGTAGAAAAACTGTTGCCAGAGGGAAAACCTCAATCACCACTGGTATTATTTCCGAAAGAACAGAATATCACGCGTTGGTACTATCACATCTACCACTCTACAAGAACGCACGACAATCGACCCTATCATCCCGTCATATTAGAAATCTTTGGCAAAAAGTATTGCCCTCAAGGAGAACTTGTAGTCGTCAAAAATGGAGATGGATTTTCACCTGAATCATCTGATTTCGACATAGATAGCGACGAATTGGGGAAAACATTGTGGTGGTACATCAGAAGTGGGAGAGATCCATTGAAAGAAGCCAGCGAGAGGTGAATGATGCGATACATAGAACAACTGTAATAATGAAATTCAGATAGCAGGTGAACCTCCAGATCAGGAATGGAAGCGATCTATGCAGTCCCAAGCTTATTGGTCAGCCAAGTCGCACACCCAAACAAGTTCTTTCAAGGCAGGCAGCTGGCCAATATACATGCCCAGACAGCAGCCATATTATCTCCAGAGCATAATGAAAAAATATTGTTCTGACGTAATTTGCCTTTCCCCCGCAGTGTGCATAGGCATCAGCGCAGAATAATCACTGCATCTGTCACAGACTGGCGGAAAAGCTTCTATATGTTGCCGATCAGAAGAAACAAGGGCAGGGTGTGTGGGGGCGTACTGCGTCAGTGCCTCATCAATGCTGCATCACGACTGTGTCAGCACTTCGTCAGCGCCGCGTCAAACCCAGCGAAGACGATTGACCAGAAATAAGCTGGTACACGTCGAAGACACTAATGCATTTTATAAGATTAGACAAGTACTTAATACCGACAGCCGCGATCACTAACTGTCAAATGCCACAACATAAACTAAAAGAAAGAGAAAAGTCAATGAATTGATGCATTATAATTAAAACAGAATATGCGATTGCAAAATCATTTAGAACGCGGCAACAAAATAGAGAGGCTATGTATCCAGAAATTCAATGACAGACTATGGTAGACTGAAAAGTGACTGACCTTGCTAAAAAAGCATCCACGAGGGCTTTCTCTTCAAAAGCCATCGATTGCAATGTCTTATGGTCATGACCTAAGTGTTTGACCACCAATATATCTCCATACCACTGATGAATATCATCTTCAAGAACATAAGGACCTAAAGCTCGATTGATGGGCAAAGCAGGATGATGCTCGAAGAAAATGACACTATATGCGTCTGGAAAAAGGCTGAAACGAGAACCGGGAAATCCACCGATGGATACAGTACGAGGAGATATGTCACCAAAGCACGAGCGATGACCTCCACCTATCCACATATGCACACGAGCGATGCCATCTGAGTCTTCAGGGACATAGGTTAAGATTGCCTCTCCACAATCTGTGCCGTAAAACATGGCTCTGTGGTACGTTCGTCCCTCCTGAAAGAGGCATTGAGAAAACATAAATCCAAAAACATCACAACTAAATATTTACGAGTTCATGAGAGAACATATAATTCTCTATAGAGTAGACATCAGCAGCGTTGGTAGACTTGCGGGCGAACATCGAGACCCCAAGAACAATCGATACAAAGAAGAGAAAGGAGACATTTTATGTGTTCGAGACCTCAATGTCATATTGTTTCGTCATCACCAACGACAGCCCAAACATGACATCAGAGGAACTGCCACAAATATGTTTGCTGACAGAAGATAAAATTCTGAAACATATTTGAGCCACATTGAACTCAATCGACACTATGACAATTCTCCCAACATGACCAACCAAAATAATCAAACGGATGGCAATGACCGTTTAATTGTCGCGTGCTTATTCACATTCACTGAGCCAAACGGCTTAATCGAAGTCATCGTCAGAAACAGGACGAATGGCAGAGTCAACCTCACATGGCCTGGCCAATATTTCAAAAACATCATGGACATCAAAGAGTATCAAATCGCCATCACAAGCGAAAAATTCCATGAACCCACTGCCTTCAGTGTACTATATGACAAGAAATTACACGGAGCACCGTCATGCCCATACTTAGTGGTGAAGGTCATCAATAACACAGAAGCAATAGATCTCACAAGAAAAGATTACATTGCTGCATGCAAGGCTGTCAAACAGTAAGCAACAACGATGTCATTATCCTCAAACTTCTACTGATCAAAACAATGAATTAGAATACTGTACAGAGTCCCGCGTTATAATGCGGAAGACAACAGTATCCACGGTTAGAGCGACTGCTGCAAGCAGCAGAACTGGATGATAAGTCGTTTGAATACGAGTTCTGTGTGTTTCTCTCTCGTCTCGCCATAGAATGCAATTGGCACATATATAACAATACGAGTTAGTGGCCTAGTGGGCCTGGGTGTGACAGTAGACTCGGATGTAGCTCTAGCGACTTGTACATGCGCCAACGTAGCTGTCTCTGTGCTGAACTCCTCGGCAGCTTTGTGAACTGGAGAACTTAAATTCATCAGTGTCACTGGGACAATTGAACTTCTGGTCACTGGATCCATAGTAAACCGCGCAGAATGTCAGTAATAGGTGAACTTAGCTGGGCTAAGACTCAGACCTGGCACGTTGTTAATTGGACTGCAATGTGGATAATGGAACTCAAACCACCTCGAAAATTAGATTAGTGACTTGTCCGTCCGGCCTGCCTTATAATAAACGAAATGGCCATCGTCGAGAATGGACAGGCTTCGTTTGCGAGACTTGCTCAGTCATACCCGAATTGAAGTTGTGCTGATCAAAATCTCAACATGGCGGCAGCCGATGGTATTTCTAATAAGCAATACTCGGATAAAATAACTATATTCTGTCAATGTTCGTGTATACATGCAGAGTGCGGCAGACAAACATCTCAAGCATGGTGAAAAGAAAGGAGAGTCCAATTGTCGTATGAGTCTTGATGTGTCTTTTTAGGACATTACAACTGTTGATGTCGAGAACGGTTCCATTGAATTAAGGTGGTGGAGAGGCAGAGTTGATAATTTTACGGACCTTATATTGTTTTTGTTGCAATGTAATACAGATACTCAGTTCATTCGTTCAGGCGAAGCTGACACGGAACATGCTACTTATGAATATCAACCGCTGCAGAATAAACTTTCATCACAGTAACAGGGGAAAAACTCTGAAAGACCCTATTAATCATCGATGAAGAGGAGTATAATTAATGACGAACAATGAAAACTGACCGTGTCGTTTCCCAAAATCCAGATCACAGCCTATACGTCGATTGAAAAATGCAAAACTTAAATGGCGACTTCGACAACCTCTGCACTGAATTACAAAGGATGGTACTGGAAGAACTGTCGCTCCCAGACCTGATATCATTTGCAAAAACTAGAACGGAAAACAAAGAAGGTGTCAAACATTACATGGAAGAGCGTCGCAAAGCCTTGTTCCAAGCATTTGTGAACAACACTGATGCTTTCATCAACCTTATTGACCGCACCAGAACGGTGATTTCGGGTTCAAGCACACTCCATCTCTTCCAGGCAAAATCGGACACGCTCGGTGTGCCGAACATTCTGGCGCTGACCTCACAATTGATGTTTTACTTACTTTATGTTGGTACTCTTACTGCTGACATAATCCAATGAAGTTTTGATCCAGTACCAGTCCCAGTCCAAAGTCTAGTCCTAAGTCTCCTGTCCTTTCCTTGATGAATTTATGTCTGTGAGCACTGAGCCTAGAGCAGAGACCCTTTAGGGTCGAACTAGCCTAGGCCAGCAAGACCCAACTATTTCCTGCAGCTCAGCAGGATTGTTGTTGCACAACGCGGTCTTGGATCTCCGACATCCAGCATGGGTTCGCTCATCGTGTCATTCGACGAACCGTCGATTCCACCAGATTCGACGGGAAGAAGATCAACGACAGCCTTCCACCCTATACAATGGTCATCCTCCCAGTGCACATGAGCGAAGACGAGACTGAGCAGATTGCTGAACTCATGGCTCAAATCACCAGCGGGTGAGTGAACGGCTCCTGTAGGGGACTGCGCTTCATTTGGCTGACATGATCCTGGCTTTCCACAGGAGAATCGAAGTACTCGATGACAGCATGACCTTCAACACGGTGCGTATGCGCACGGATCCCTATGGAAGACGCAGCTGACAACCATCCACAGAAATTCTACCTAGAAGGACGCACCAAGGTCACGTTTCCCTTTCACACATCGCCCACCTATCCTCCCATCAGGACCTTGCAGGAGTGGGATGAGTTGCGATCGACCAAGGTCGACTCTCTCATCACCCTCCTCACGTGGCATCTCGAATCCGACGATCACGGCGTGTACAACGACATGGATCTTCAATCGCAGGAGACTCCAGAGCAGGACGCGAAGCAGGAACCGGATAGCCACAAACAAGGCGGACAGCGGCCAGAAGACCAGTCCGAGTCGGACCCAGACGACCCTCCAGAGGCCGATGTCCCGGAGGGTGCCGAGGAACAGACGAAAGATTACACCAACCTCATGAGCATGGGGACGCGCAAAATCCTCGTGTATACCGAGTTCGCTATGATGGCCCCGCTGCTCAACTCGGTAACTATCCCATCCTGCCGTGGGCGTTCAACTGATCTCATCCATGCAGATCCTTCGCTTGCATCACATCAAGCCATTGACTCTGAACGGCAGCAACACCGTCGAGGAGAGGGCGGAGATCGTCAAACGGTTCAACACGGACCCGTCCGCCAGGGTCCTGCTATTCTCACAGGTTGGCGCCGTCGGCCTTAACCTCACCGTCGCCAGTGTCGTCATTTTATTCGTAAGTTCCCCCATCCACATCACCGCTGCTGCGCTGACGATCACACAGGATCAGTGTTGGTCACGCATGCTGGTCAACCAAATCATCGGCCGTGCGTGGCGGTTGGGCCAGCAAGACACCGTCATCGTTTATAACATGGTAGCGCTCGGCACGGTGGATGTGCTCATGATCGACCACGGCAAAGGCAAGGGAAATATGCTCGGTCAATTCCTGACAAAAAATAAAGGTACATCTGCATCGCATGGCACAATCCACTCTTATCTCACTCACCAACCAACCACCACCGACTGCTTCGCACCTTCCCATCCACACCGACGACAGCCGTTGCCAACACACTTCAGCGAGCATCGAGAGGTGAACGCCTCCAGGATGCCGAATCATCAGATGACGATGATGACGAGATAGTCATCCTCCCTGGCCCACCGCCACTACCCGCTCCCATCGCTGCCACACCTCCACCACCCGCGCCCGTCGCTGGGCCTTCAGGTTCATCTGAGCAGCCTGCCAAATTGAACAAGCACACGGTCAAGATGTACGGCGGTAAGCGTGCAGCACGCAACATTGCTCTGACAGGTGACGACGACGGTGTGATACTCAATCTCGGTACGTTGGAAATCAACGACACTGACGAAGAGGAAGAAGAAGAGAAAGATGCCGCAGACGATGATGATAGCGAGGACGATCCACCCACTGGCAAGGGCAAGGGCAAGAGTGATACAAAGCCACGGCCGGCGGCCGATGCCAAGCCCAAGCCAAAGCCCAAGCCAAAGCCAAAGCCAAAGCCAAAGCCAAAGCCAA
>QFEX01000617.1:0-14293 GCA_003316505.1 Suillus alpinus
AAGCGATGTCGGGACGTGTAGTACGCATGGCGTAGTTAAGCTCCCCGATAGTACGACGGTATGGGATGGACACGATAGCAGTTGCTTCATCATCGGTGGGACTTCGTGTTGCCTTCTGAAGCACAATGCCTGGAGACATGGGAGTACTGACCGGGTTACATTGAGACATCCCGGCGTTTTCGAGGATTTTCTCCAGGTAGGTCTTTTGGCTGACCGATAGAAGTCGTTTCTCGCGATCGCGAGTGATATGCATACCGAGGAAATGTCTGGCAGGGCCTAGGTCTGCTAGATCAAAGCGTTGGTTGAGCCGTGCCTTGAAGCTGTTCAGGAAGTCGCGGGAATTCGATGCAGAGAGCATGTCGTCGACGTATACGACGAGCCAAATGATCTTGCCGCCTTCGTGAAGAACGTACAAGCTGTGATCAGCTTCGCTTCGAACAAACTTGAAACCTTCCTTCCGCAGATACTCGTCAAGCGTCTGGTTCCACTCGTATCCTGCCTGCTTCAAGCCATACAGCGCCTTCTCCAACTTCCACACCCAATCCGGATGCTCTGGATCCTCGAAGCCGGCTGGTTGTTTGAGATATATATCTTCCTTGAGCTCAGCATTGAGGAATGCCGTACGTACGTCCATTTGATCTAACTCGAGGTCGAACTTCGCTGCGAGCGCGAGGAGGATGATTGCTGGAAAGCATGTATCAGTCCCATAGCATAGCATATGTCGTGATCCAGAGCTGAATGACACCTACATTGGGTATTGACCACTGTCAAAACGAACAAAGCACCGGAGAGAACAGTGCGCCACAATTTGGGCCTAGAAAGTTTGCATCAAGCCCGTCAACAAAGGTGTAATACTTAAGCAGCGAATAACATACACCAATTGTTTGGCCCCCTTCAGAACATCAGACGCACGGGAAAGGATGGCAGCCCATAATTTCGCCCAGTCGATGTTTGGCAGGTCTATATCGAACTGATTGCTGTGTATCGAGGCGCATCAGGGAAGGCGTAATGATCAAGAGGATAATAACCTACACTTGTTGTTTGGCCAATGTCAGAGACGGCTGGGAGAAAACACTGCCCGACAATTTCGACATCATGATAGCTGGAGGCATGAAGGGCAATGCCAGAGGCTTTGTGGTAGTGCACGAACGAATCAGCGCTCACCGACTCAGAGTCTCGACGTCTACCATTTGAGCTCCGACGAAATCACACCCAAACCCAACCCAAACCTGCCGCCAATCATTTGACAAGCCGCATCTGCCGAACCACATAAAATGTTGCTACACGCAGGCTACCAAATCACCCATATGCAACATACATGCAGTTCGAATCGAGAAGCTGGAAGCTTGGCCAGAAGCAGAAATGAACTAACATTTACACCGTATCGGAAGCTGCATATCAAGTGGTGGATGTCATGGAAGGCGTCCTCTGGAAAGTCAAGCCTCCATGTGATGGTATGTCGCATAGCCGGGAACTCAGTCGGAACCAGATCTAAGGTTGAACGTTGAGTATCAAGTGAATGGGGATTGACTCACGTGCGTCGAATGCATTGACGTGGGAACAAATTCAGAGTCAGCTTCCCGCGTCAGGACCACAATAGACTCCGCGCTGCTTCCGCGTGTTACAGTCTCTAGTTCGTCGACGTTTCAACTCACATCAATATGACACCTCCGGTACTACATAAGCACAACGGGGCTACACAAGCTGACAGAGAATTTAAGGGAATACGCGTACGTTCTACCAATAAGTCAATGAACATGTCACATGCTTATAACGAGCTCAAGGTATAGCATCACGACATTCCATGTTGTGGGACTGGTGAATGAATCTATCATGGCGCGTTTTCAGCGATGAGACAAATTCTGTGGTTAACACTGATATCAAAGCTCCAGCTGCGACATATGGGTGTCTTATTTCTGGAGAGTGTATTATTAAATAACCTACACTAGTTGTTAACATGTAATAAGTAAATGAACGAACATGTCACATGCTTATGACGAACTCAAGGTAGCATCACGACATTCCATGTTGCGGGACTGGTGAATGAATCTATCATGGCGCGTTTTCAGCAATGAGACAAGTCCTGTGGTTATTATATCAAAGCTCCAGCTGCGACATATGGGTTTCTTATTGCCGGAGATTGTATTATTCAGCTTATCAACAACGCCGCGAACGAAAAGCAAATAACCTACACCAGTTGTTAAGTTTTAACATGTTAACCTCTGTCAGAAGAGGCGAGAATAGTGCCCCACAATTCGGGCCAGTTAATGATGGGTTGGTCGAGATCTTGCTGGGACATGGCCGTATAAGCTTACAGGTAACTGCTAGAAAATAAAGCGCGTCAATAAAAGTGTACATAATCAAGAAGTGTTTGGCCTCTGTACTATCAGAGTACAAGAAGGCAGTGCTCGGCAATTTTCACCAGTCAATGTCAGGCAGGTCCAGATATTCCTGGGATGTGGCTACAGGCCTGTATGAAAGATCAAAAATACAGCTCCTGTACTCTATGCATCACTCACTCAACGGTATCCATCAAGCTCCTACGAATTAACCCAAAACATTGTCATTCTTTTGACAAGGGTGACATGGATACCTCAGCAATATAATTACACGACGTTCCTCGTTTCGATACACGACAATCCAAACTACGTCATCAGAGCCACCACCCCCACTTCCGGCCCAAGACAATCGCAGCTCCAGCAAATAACAACAATGACAACAAGGAGGCACGCGTCAAGGTGACTGTCGGCGTAGTGGTGGCCCCATATGACTGGAGTTTCGCGAATATAGAGCCTCGTGGCACATTGCCACCGTAGCCACGGGACTGATATTGGGATGCCAATGAATCTGTCATGGCGTTTTTAGTGAGCAAGTGAAAAGCGGTGTGTGTGTGTACCTTTCGCCACTCCTTGACTCCTGAAGCCAAAACACCAGATGATCAACTGCACCAGGAGAAAACATATGAACACCGCAATTGCTACCATCAGCCACAATAACACCAGGAACATCGCAGGATTTGTAAACGCAGAGATGGATAACAAGGCTCCAGCTGATTTATATGGATGACTGATTGCTGGAAAGTATGTATCAATTCCATAGTATATATCGTGCTCGAGCTGAATGACACTTACACCAGTTATTGATCTCTGTCAAAGCGAACAAAGCACAGGAGAGAATAGTGCCCCACACTTTGGCCCAGGGGTTGCATAACATGTCTAGATCTCCGTTAGATCGTCTGTGACGAAGTCAAATCCATCTGAATTTACTGAAGATCGCCTCAATGAATGAGCGCATTTTCTCCTGCTGGGACAAAAATTCCACAGCAGAGCTCCAGATGCGATATATAGTGCCCCACACTTTGGCCCGGGGGTTGCGTAATATGTCTAGATCTCCGTTAGATTGTCTGTGACGAAGTCAAATCCATCTGAATTTACTGGAGATCGCCTCAATGAATGAGCGCATTTTCTCCTGGTATTGCTGGGACATAATTTCCATAGCAGAGCTCCAGTTGCGATATATGAATACCTGATTGCTAGAACATATGCATCACGGCCATCAACGAAGGCGTAATAATCAAGCAGCGAATAACATACACCAGTTGTCTGGCCTGTGACAGAGCACTAGAAGCATGTGAGAGAATTTTGCCCGCTACTTTGGACCAGTCGATGTTTGTCGGGTCTACATTTTTCTGCAACATGGCCTGATTTCTGATATGTGCAGACCGAGCCGCATCAGAAAAGGCATAATAATCAAGAGACGAAAAACATACATCAGTTGTCTGGCCTGTGCCAGAACACTAGAAGCATGGGAGAGAATTTTGCCCGATACTTTGGACCAGTCGGTGTTTGTCAGGTCTACATTGTTCTGCAACATAACCTGATTTCTGATATGTGCAGACCGAGCCGCATCAGAAAAGGCATAATGATCAAGAGACGGAAAACATACACCAGTTGCCTGGCCTGTGCCAGAGCACTAGAAGCACGGGAGAGAATTTCCGATACTTTGGACCAGTCGCTGTTTGTCGGGTCTACATTTTTCTGTGACATGGCCTTATTTCTGAGATGGGCAGACCGAGCCGCGTCAGAAAAGGCATAATAATCAAGAGACGGAAAACATACACCAGTTGTTTGGCATCTGTCAGAGCATCAGACGCACGGGATACAACATTGCCTGACAACCTGGACCAGTCAACGTTTTGTAGGTCTATATCTTTCTGGGACGCAGCCTGATTGCTGCATATCGAGTTGCGTCAGCAAAGGCATGATGATCAAGAGGCGGAGAACATACACCAGTTGTTTGGCCTCTATCAGAGCACCAGACGCACGGGAAAGAACATTGCCCGATACTTTGGACCAGTCGATGTTCTGCGGGTCTAGATCTTTCTGAGACATGGCTTGGCTGCTGAGGGTATGCGTATATATAGTATCCGCATCTGCAAAGGCAATGAATCAAGAAGCGAATAACCTACACTCGTTGTTTGGCTTCTGTCAGAGCATCAGATGCTTGCTCGACAACAATGCTCGACAACTTCGACCAGTCGGACATGGCTATAGGCGTGAAAGTTAATACCAGAAGCTTTGTGATAGTATGCAGGAACGACTGTAACTAAGTGCTCAGACGTACGTCCATCGACATCAACTGAGCTCCCACGAAAATCAAACCCAAATCTTGCCCAAACCTGTCATCAATTATTTGATAAGCCGCATCTGCCCAAGCTAGGCTACTACTATCTGTCACCTAAAATTGTACTGCATGCGTCGAGGCCACACATTCACCCTGCATGTAGCTCGATGTGGAGAAGCCGGAAGCTTGGCCAGGAGCAGAAATGAAGTCACACTGCCATGCTATCAGCAGTTGGATATCATATGGTGCACGTCACGGAGGGCATCCCTGGAAAGTCAAGCCCCCATAGCCGGGGACTCGGATCTAAGGTGGGGAAGTTGAGTTGTGGTGAACGAGGATTGAGGTGGAAACCAATTCAGAGTCAGCACTGGTCCGTGACGTGACAGACTCCGCGCTGCTTCCGCGTGTTACAGTCTCTATGCCGAAAATGATACTATCATATAGCACGATGCTTCCGGTTGACTTCCGGTACCAAGCAGTACGACGGGGCCACGCAAGTTGACAGCAAATTTACGGGAACACGCGTCGTTCTACTGAGTACGTAGACGAACATGTCACATTTCAACGAGTATAGCATATGTTGCTGGCCCCGACTCAACTCCCTCCATCGAGCATCCACGTTACCACCCACCACATCAATACCACCATCCCCACGCCCTGCCCAAGACAAACACAACTCCAATATTCGACATGAAAGACACAGGACCCGCAAGCGTCGATCCTGTTTCATCCCCATCCTCGTAATCATCAGCAGCCCCATGCGCCTGGAATTTTGAAAAGGCAGACTGCCGTGGAACATAGCCACCATAACGACGCGATTGGTATCGGGATGCATATGAACCTGTCACGGCGTGTTTAGTTAGTGATGAGACAAGTCTTGTGGTGACTACAGTTGTGATTGCCAGTGAAGACGTACGTACCTTTTGCTACACCCTCTCTCCTGAAACCGAAAATATACAGGATGAACCTGACCAAAAGCTTGAACGGCCAGAGGATCAACCGAAATGGGAGGAAACATATATAACGCGCGAGCCGCAATGGTGTCAGAATGAGTTCAGGGTTTCCAGAGATGGACAATAGAGCTCCAGTTGCGACATATGGATGTCTGATTGCTAGAGAGTGCATTTAAAAAAAAAATTAACAATGTCCAGAACAGTGAACACAGTGAAGCGAAAACTAACACCAATTATTGACCTCTGTCAGAGCACAACAAGTGAAACGGGTACCGGTGTCCCACAATATCGACCAGTTGATGTCTTGCTGGGACATGGCTGTATGCGCTCAAGACTATCCACAAAGAAATTTGATTTTATAGTAGGCACCAGGGCATAATAACTTTAAATAAGCGCCAGCCGCCAAATGCAGTCACCAACCGAGTTCGTATGAAACAAACCGCGTTGTTACTCATGACACAGTCACCACAGTATAGACTCGAACTTTGCTCTTTACGCCGAGGCCACACATTCACTCATGCAGCTCAAGGTCGACATCACTAATGAGATAGCATCTGCTTCATCATATGACGTGAACATATTATGATGCAGATAAAAACTCCCCACGTTCGACCCCAGGGACGCGTATGCCGTCACAGATGTTGTTGAAAACCTGGAAGTTTGAAATGTAGACAGTAGGTTAGAAAACCAGAAAGTCAGGGGGAAGACGGAGAAGATAAGATACACAAGTATCAACGAGGAGAACAATTGACGCCTTGGAGGTTTCATTGGTAATTGGGGATGCGTGGAATGGCGTCCGCGTCATACATGTGGCATCCGCATCGGTAGCGCTGGTGAGTTGAGATCAAAACATATCCACAACTCGCCAGCGCCAAATACCAGGCGTGCGCGAGCACCCGGATACATTATATGAGAACGGAATGAGAATGTTAATGTGATGTGGCACTTGCTTATTAGAAACCGCCGAAGTAGCATTAACTACTCGGCGCTACGAGAGTGGCATTTGGGCGTGCAGTGTGCAAAGGGAGCGAAGGGAGACCGTTGGTTCGGAACGCCTTGAGCGGGAGAGACAGCATGTTCGCCCAGCTAGGACACCGGGAAAGGCATAGCGACGAGAAAATGCAAAAGTTTGCATTTGATGTACTTGTAGATTGTCGCACTACAAATCACCCCAAATGCAAACAATGTGCTTAGAGAAGCGGGAGCCCTGAGCGGAAAAAACGAAGCTATGCATCTTGTTCGTCTCGAGTCAACAATGTTACTGGAAAATATGAGCCCAAAGGAGCTGCTTTCGATGCCCCTGATAGGCGATTACGAAACGCCCCAAGGGCCAACACATGATACTTGAACCAGTAGGATATACATACATACTGTGCTAGCCAGGTAGAGACGGTGGACTGCACGAGAAAGCGCCCCACGCAATGGCATGTACTGATTGAAAAACAGCGTCGGCGATCGAAGTGACAACAAGCCGGAAAAATACCATTTGAGCGTGAAGGAGAGAAAGGGAGACAATGAACAAGGACGATGCCCGCCGTGGCCATGGGTGCACGAGACATCGACGGCATGGCGACACCTACGGCAGAGATAGCCCGCCCGTTCGACCTTGAACGTTTGGACGTTAAAACCCATCTGGGGACCGCAACAACGAGAGGAGCGAAGAACTTTGCACGGGGTATTTATGATGATTTAAATCTCAGCTTATTGATACCGTAGTGCGGAAGCAGGACCGCTGCAGGAGGCTGAAGCTTGCTCAGCTGAGTGAACTGTCAGCAGGGAAGTTATTTTGCGGATCTCGAGTCAATCTTTCATGACGCAAGCTGAAGGGCGGACCGTGAATTGGAGATAGAATAGGTCAACGTGGCACTTGTAGCTTGGGAGCATCACGAACATATTTTCCCAAGATGATGATGATTACCGCGGAACGTTGTGATGTACAGCGAGAGGAGAATCGGTTGAATGCAGGGAATAATCAATAAGCGCTTCAGCATTGTGTAATTAAATGAACAAGCAAAGACATGACATGCACAACACGGTCGACAAAGTCACCAATCTGGGTTTGTCGTTGTTTAGCATACAGACTTCAGTGACCATAGTAACTAAGTGAAGACCGTGACCGTTCCTACAATATTCAAGTATTCGATTTTCATCAATACTCACGTCTGATGTCTGATCCAATCGCAGCCGAATACGGGGTATGTTGTGTCTCTAGGACGGACGGAGGAAGCTGACAGAATTGGGAGACCCCACACAGGAATGACATAGCTAAGCCGGGTATGAAGAGGTTTGATGAACTGCTCGGCGTTATGACAACGGTACTTGACCGTGTTGTGCGATGTGGAGCTCGACACTACACGACAACGCTCAAAGACCAAACGGATAAGAACACGCTGACAACACTCACAATCAGCATAGCATCGCAAAATCTCGCCCATCTGGCCTAGGGTATGGCTCACCTGGGACCGCAAAAAGATTGCATTAGCGTGTTTAAGGTCCAGTAATAATTTGGACAATACTTCATCATGATGAAACCTCAGCGTTAGGCTTCAGCACCCTAATACAAACCAGGTGCTCGGAGAAGCGTGAGTTGCGAGTACTAGTAAGAAGCTTGATGCGATGTATCTTGCTCGGCAAGTTGGGCTGCTGAGCATGTGTGCACGATAGGAACACAGATACAGCAGCCCAACTTGTCAGCGACAGAACGAGTGGCGTACGCGACCGCCTAGATGGAATTATATACACTGTGAGGACTACTCAAATATGGGACGTGTACTTGATAGCAAATATAGCATCGGCGGGCAGAGAAGTGGCTCTTGAGCATGGAAAGAGGGAAGAGAAAACGCTGAGTAGGGACGCCCGCCATGACTGGGCGAGATATCGACGGCGAGGCGACAACATTCATGTTTCACGCAGTCACAACATCGAACGTTAAAGTTTAGTATCTGGGGGAAAAGACGAGGAGGTGAAAGGGAAGAAACCTACATCATGGTACTTATGTAAAGGCCAGCGACACGGAAGATTTGAAACTCAGATACCGTAATGCAAAAACCGTTAATACACTGAAGGAACTATTTCGCCTTCATGAACAACCACTTCACGAGCCGCTAGAACACGCACCTGGGGGAGACAATCGAATGCCTTGGCCATGGGCACTATCGCAGGCACCCTGATGTGAGTTTGTCCGTTTAACTGCTTCCACATAGCTGACATTAGTCCACAAAGAATATGACCAAGCGTGCGGCACCTGGTCAGACAGACGTCCACGCTAATATATGAGCACAATCCAGTCTATCGACAGTGGACATGTCCACGGAATGTCCCTCCTAAAGTTCAACCCCCCTGCTCCATCCCCAGACTCCGTCCTTGTGAAGTTCGACTGGGTTTCGTCTTCATCGGGTTGCGGGACGTGGATAAGGCTACATTGAAGGAACGCCTTTAATATCCACGAGGTTAATCGGTGAGTTGGGTTTTCATTGGAAGGAAGGGCGCAGACGCTGACACATCGGCTGCGCCTAGCGTGGAAACATTGGTATGTACATTTCGCCATTCGGTGTCCTTTTTGAGTGGGATGGAGTCGGTAGCCTGGTCTGCGCGCTTTTGTTGACCTACTGCGCGCTGAAAAAAACCCTTTTGACGGTGTTTTGAGGGTGCAAGAATATACACGAAAATGCCGTCCTGACCTGGCGGGCGCTTAGAAAATGCGCCACACGCTGGCTTGTGCAGGCCCTTTATACTGAGCTTGTCCTTGTTTCACTGGGAATATAGACGCTTTGATCCATCATAGGAATACCCAAGCCTACAGCGTGCAGACAATGTATTCCCACACAAATTGATTCCATATCAAGTCAAATGTCAAGTCAAGGACCAGGACTAATCATCAATCCCGCAGGTGCGCGGCGGCCTCACATGATACTACATTTCATGAGACTGATTTACTCGTCGCGCTTGACTTGATGGTATGGCTCTTACCTTGACATTCGTTTGCATGATCCCTTGACGTGATATGACATGTTCCGCTGCACGCAGCACGCTTATGGACGCGGGGAGTGCGCCAGACTGTCAAGTGGGGTACTCATTTAAGAGCACAATGACCAACTGTTATGTGATAGAGAAGAGAGGAGTTGTTAAGGTGTGTGTGGAGATCGCATTCGATGTCTGCATGGACCTGTTCCTGGCTACCCGGAGACGCGATGCAAGTTGGACGCGTTGGAAAGACGCGCCCTTCTATTGGTGGTTGGACGTGTATATCGTTCGTTAGTGTCAATAAGCACGCGATCTCTTGTTCAATGTGTTTATATTGATAAATCTTGTCAATTAGATTTCGAGTATACAATTTTTGCAAGCAATGATTCCCCGGCGGAATGCAGAAAAAACAAACATGTCCATATACACGAAGAACATGCTCAGTCAAATGGGAAAGTACTCTAAAATTGGGATCCAGCGCGTCGCGTTCAATGTTTGTTCATAAATGACTTATTCCACTCTTCTCGACAATCCCCCTGATTGAACATCCCCACAGCCGTATGGGGGAATATCCGGGTAGCATGCGTGTTGTACCATTGTCAATCTGGTCGGTGGAAGCATCCCTTTGTATGACATCAAGCGTGCTCACTATGCCGCTTAGTCTGGGCAAAGGTTGTGGACGATGACACGAAAAAGGAAGTAATGTGTCCAAGACGCTTTGAAACGTCCACTAAACACTAGACGCTTGAACCACTTGCAGCAGTTTAAATACTGTCACTTGTGTCCCTCTACTCCTCTTCAACATCCATCGCACTTTACCTTCAAAACATCCACCATCTAACCTGTGTATTGTGAGTCACTCTTGTACACTTACTCCTCCTGCTGTCACTCATCTTTTCCTATTATAGGATAAGGACTTGCACCATCAACAGTACATCTCAAGCATTCTATCATTGACTATGGACCAGTACACGACTCAAATGGACCCAAGTTCGATCCCAGGCCCGTCCCAAGATGAGCTTCGACTTCAACCCCACCCCGAGCCTCAACCACAAACCCAACGTGTCGAACCAGTCCCTTTCGATATGTATACCCATTCATATCAGTACGTTGCACCTGGGCCGGCTCCCACAGCGTACGGAATGGCGACTACAGTGTTCAATGCTGGTATGGCACAATACGGACAGCCTCCCCTCATGCCCGATATGATGGGGCCTACAGCTGTTCCTCCCTCATTTGCACCATATTTCCCCCAGTCTCACATGGTCCCAGGGCCATCGTACGACCCCTCCATCCCTTCCCCATTTGCACCGTATTTCCCCCAGTCTCAGATGGTCCAAGAGCCATCGTACGACCCCTCCATCCCTCCTCCATTTGAAACCTATTTGCCCCAGCCTGAGATGATTCCAGGGCCATCGCACGACCCCTCCACAGCTCTTCCCTCCACAGCTCTTCCATTTGGAATCTATTTGCCCCAGCCTGAGATGGTCCCAGGGACATCGTACGGCCACCATATCCCTCCCCCGCAATCTTATGATGGGTATGCCTCGGGCCCCCAGGCTATGGGTGTAGCGCCGTCCTACTATCCCTCCGCACCCTCCACGGCACAATCCCTTGATGGCCAACACCTCGAGCATGGACCCCAACAGGAAGTACGAGTGGGGAAGCGCAAGGCGGTGGACAGTGATGACGCGGGACGAGAGACTCGTACGAAACGCCCACGAATTTATCATGGTATACCTCCCGATTTTGTGAGTGATATTTATTTATTTAGTTCTGGCTATCCTACTGACGGCTGTTTGATCAGCAACGGGTCGTAAAGAACGGCAAGGTCCTGTACAAATGCCCCCTCCCGCAGTGTGAAAAGACACATGCAATGAAAAGAAGCAGCATACGGAACCATATCCGTTCGAATACGCACAATGGGCGCGACGGTCTGTTTATATGCACATACTGTGGCAAGGAGTAAGTACCACACTTCTCTCAAATGTGACTGTGGGGCTGATATATTGATTGTTACTAGTTTAAGTCGCGCGGACTCTTTGAAGCGCCATGTGAAGTCTTGTAGCAAAAAAGACACATTCGCCTATGTCCCTCAAGGACCTGACAATATTGCGCCTGCCGCCTTCGTGCCACAGCCCCCCATGCCCCAAGCGCCATTCACATTTCAGACCGCTTGAACCCCAGGCTCTGAATTGACCTAGGCGACCCCGGCTTCGGGCGAGCATTGGAGGATTTGATTTGTTAAATCGTTTGGATTGGGACAAGGTACCAGGACATCTCTCTTGAACAAGATGGACAAGTTGCATTATCTCATCGTTTGGACTGCACACCTGCATCATTCATCGTTTATGGACTAGATATCACTTTATATGTCATTTATATTGCTCTGCCGTATCCGCAGCATCCTTCACTCATTACATTTCACAGCATACTTATGATATCTTACTTTATATGTCATTATATTGCTCGGTCGTATCTGCAGCATCCTCCACTCACTGTAACATTTCACAGCATACTGATGATATCTGATTCTTATGAACTAATTCTAGTTTGCACGAACGTATCAATGCTATAACACTCTTTAACCATGAAATGAAACCGTCTGAGCATAAGAAAATCCAATGCAATTTATACCACAAAGAAACTGGCGCAACCGTGCATCTTAGTCTATAGTAGGCCTGCTAGACTTGTACGAAACATTAATGCGTTTCGTGTGCCCGAAGCATGTGATCACAAGCGTTGAACATCTGAATTCATACTACAACCGCATGCAGCAGTAATAGTAATGATAATGATCGGTCCCGCCGTCACGGAATCAAACTTTTATGCAAATCCCTGATCGGAGGTATTTACCTTTAGGGGCCCCTAATAAGCATACTCAGTGGCTGTGTCAACTCAAAGTCAAGCACCGACACAAAACTGCTTAGAGAAAAAAAACGCTGTGAAGGGTGCCGTGTGTTGTAGACTTCTCGCGTAGAACCCTTCCCTCTCTATCATCGCTTGCCTCTTGGTAACATCAACTATCATCTGAAATTCCAGCGCGGATGAACTGACGATCAACGTCAGGCCCACAGCACATGGGGAGAGCTCACCACAGTCATTCAAACACATCCAAAGAACACCTTGCCCCTACTTAGTGATTTCGCTCGTGGAGACGCAGCCAGAATGCCTCTTGGATGGCCTGTGTAAGGATCGTCTGAAGGAGATCATGGCTCTCCTGCAACTTCCCGTCCCGCTAGATCAGGAGGAGCCTAGAGAAGACTTGAGAAAATGGGTACGTATTTCTCCTACGTGAAATCACAGGAGTGCCCACCGGCAAAACGAGCGATAAATCTCAGATCTCCGATCGCCGAATTCGAAATGACCTATAGCAAAGCAATGGAGTCAAATAAATGAATAGAGCGACGCGCAAATCGTGAAAGCCATGTCTTCAGTAGGTTGAGAATGTGGGTGAACTGACCTGATGGCGAGCTGTGGTGCTACTTTTATTACACCTGATCACGTTCGTATCAGCGCTTCAAAGGCTGATCCAGTGGACTCGAAGGGACTGCAAGAGCCTTGAGAGGCGGTTAAATTCCGAGAAGCATGCCAGATACACGAGATCGTCAGAATAGGTCTACAGAAGCGGAGATCGACATGGAAGAGGACATCGGTTAGGCGGGATTCAGAATCTAGTCGATTTCAAGAGTACTTTTGGAGAAAAGAGGGATCCGAGGGCAGCTATCGCAATGGCCCTGAGAGTGAGACAGTCCTCTCGCTCGAATACAGGCATAACCAGGCAGTCCGAGTCGCATGCTCAAGACTTGTTAGATCGTACAAGGTTCGTGATTTGGGGTCGTCCAATCGAATACCAGAAATGTTATACGAAGTTGGAGGTCTAAACAAGTGAAGCAGATGGATGGAAGTAGAGGAAAGAGAAGGTCGAGTCAAATGATTGCTTGACTGCAAGCAGGTATTATGAAATGAAGTACGTGAAGGTGAGACCTACTACAAGCCGCTGTGCAATTGGTATCAGAATTGGTATATATCTACATAGAAGTGTGAAATCATCAGTTACGGAAATACAACAAACACGGATGAATGCACACAAAGTTAGCTGCGAGCATGAGTACCACTACCGCTGCCACTAGTGTTTGTCGTGCCATCCTGGCGGGGTCTGTCAACGCGTTCCAAGCGCCATCGAGGAGGCGCCCTCAGTCTACCATGGGACCAGCACGAATAGTAGCACAGGAACGCCTTGCACCAATGCACGTCTGGGAGCGAATCGACGTCAGACGACTCGACGTCCTGCTGCACGGCAGGCTGCTGGCTAGACGGACGCCGGGTGTCGTCTACCTTCTTGTATTCTGGTAGATTGGCAGCAACCAGCCGCTATAGGGTACAAGTCAGCGAAGAGGCAGTGTCAATTAAGGAGATGCAGGTTACAGTGAACTTCCGCCCCGGCGCGACTTCAACGACAGGCGGTCCATGACTGTGACTTGGCACGAGGAAAGAAAGGTGCTGTCGTAGGAACTGCGTGACTGGACCGTTCGACGGGTGAGGGGGAGAACTTATTTCGAACTGGATATGCACTCAGCAATGCACTGCGAGTTCAATGAAGTCAATACTGACATGATCAAACCGGGTTGCGGCCTGCCCCGAGAGAGCGGATGGTAGGGGTAATGTAGCAGGGACCTGTGGTTCCATCGTCGAGTCAAATGTGAAAGAACTGAGATAAATGACCTACGTCTAGGGGATTACGCGGTTGGACA
>QFEX01000622.1:6329-16802 GCA_003316505.1 Suillus alpinus
ATAGGACGTTCCGAGATGAATGCGTGACGCGAGTCACATTAATATTGAGAAATAACATATGAACGGAGTATCCTCCGGACGCTTTTGACCGATTTGCTGGGTTAATTGTTATATTACCGAAGGATGTAAGTGAGATGCCAAAGGAAGAGGGAAGGACCGGGGTGAGGAGAGGCGGCAGGAAGTGAGGTAAATGGTAGTCCTTATGCGTCGGTTGTGGATTTAAACCGGAAGAGATGAGAAAATGAGGCAATAAGGTTTTGGTACGGGTATAAAAATAATAAAACACGAGTTTGGTTAAGAATGTACTAATTTGTGACTAGCGCGTTACATGACGTTTGTGACCGAGGTACAAACATCCTTGCTCCCGTCCATGATGCTCTAATCGGCACGTTTAAACCTTCCTTTAATAATTATATTGACACTCGTTTTTTGGGTCTTTCTTGTACTGGTACTCCCATCACCCAATACTCGCAATGGCCGGTTTCCTGCGCAAGTTTGCAACGAACAAGAAGAATCATGGTGTAGAACATCCGGCTCCGTCAAAACCCGTTGCATTCGATCCACCTCCCTCACTCCCTCCTCTCTTTGCACGCTTCGCCACAACCACTCTCGCAGAACCAGAGTCTTCTCTATTGGACTCTTATATGTCACTTCCCATTATTCGAGAAAAATCACCAGTAGAGGATGAATGGGATCCTTGGAAAGTACTCATAGAACAAGATGCACCACCTCCACCGAAGGAGCAGTCGAAGCCTTCGACTCCCCCTCCCCCTACACGCGAACCTACTCGTGTACAGCCACTTTCTCTCTCTCGTCGCAAGTACACAGGTCCAGGTCTACCTCCTCAAGTAAAAGTCGTTAGTACGTACCCCCCTCTACCCGTATCATCGTGTTTTCATGCCTGTCACAGACCCCGACGCGACTTACTCTACTGCGCCCCCCGCACGCCCTATCCATGCTGTTTCCACACGACAGGATCGTAACGACCAGCACTCTCCCACCCGTAATTCAGTTATTATCTCCCCTATGAATCATGTTACACCATCCCCTGTCACAAAACAAAAACCTTCTCACCCCCCTTCTCTTTCACAAGACAATCAGGTCCGTTCATATCCAACACGTCATCCCCAACAGGCTTCTCAAGATTTGCAGTCTCTTCGCTTCACTCAAAATCCAATTCCTATTCCTCAACAAAAACCTGCTTCAACCTCAAGTCACACCTCAAGTAGCAGCAATCACACAGATGCAACCCGTTTCACACATCCCGGGTCATCCACAAGCGCGTTTACGTCCACCAGCTCAATCGCCCCGGCTATCAAGGTAAATTTTCCTTTTTTACCCGTATCCATACACGTTCTGGGGACCCACACGTCAGACGTCGCGTCACGCTGGTGTCCTTGTACGTTGTCATCCATTCTGCACGTTCCAGAGTGCAAATACACTCTATTCCCTTTATTGCCACCGCCTTGCGCCTTCAAATCTCCGTTTTTCGGATGCCGTTAACACGTTCACTTTCTTTAGCACATTGACGTCACTCCTGACTCGAAAGGTCGATCATCTTCTTCGGCTCAGAGATTGGCGGCGCGTCCTATTAGTGTTAACCCGCTTATCGTTAGTTCTTCCAATGGACCTTCTAGATCTAATAGCTCCGTGCGTGAAAATTATACTTTTATTGGCGCTAGAAATGACTAAACTTGTTTACAGGGTGGGATGGCTATTTCGCAACCCGCCGTAAGGACTCAGACTCGTCCTCTGTCTGTTAATCGTGCTGTCCCGCCTGCGCTTGTGGCTGCCCCTGGTGAACAAATTTTGCAACGAAATTTAATGCATTCCGCTACGACTGTTATGACAAGGGCCAATCGCTCAACGGTTGCCCCATCCTCTAGCACCACGCGCTCAACGGTCGCCCCATCCTCTAGCACCGTTCGTTCGCCTTCTATCACCGTTCGTTCTCCCGCAGCACCCACTCGCCCTACCACAGCGCCATCCACCACCCACGCGGTACCCCCTCGCCAGAATACACGAGCACCGACACACATGGACACCACCCACACGTCAATAGAGCTCAGCGCTGCACCCATTCGTAAAGGACCGCTTATTTTCGCAGCTATGGCATCTGTCCACCAACCCCAAAACCCATCGGTCAAACAAAATTCATCCATTGGCCAAAACCCATCTACGAACCAGCATACATCATCCAACCAGCTTACATCATTAAACCAACACACATCACTCAACCACAGCGCATCCATCAATAAACAAGCACCCATCACTCAACATGACAACTCTGTGAATGCCACGTCCGCATCCATCTCCGCACCATCAGCGACAATGCGACGTGTCGTAGATCATGATCATGCACTAGGTCGTAATCACGCTGAAACGCTTGGTTACCCGTCTCCTCCCGCAGAATATACAACAAATTCTGGTTTGGGCCTGGGCGTTAACGTGCCTTCATTGTCGTCCCGAGTGCCTTTGACGCGCGTGCCTTTAATTATCGGTGTGCCTTCCTCGGGCGTGGGTTCGGAACGTGCGCCGTTGGCCGCGGGTTCAGAACCTGTGCCTTTGATGACGGGTTCGGAGCGTGGGCCGCTGGCTTCGACTTCTGCACAGGGGTTGGGGCGTGTTTCGGCAGAGGCTGGACGCGGTCCGTTTGAAGCTGGGCCTGTGCGGTCCGATGTTGGGCGTTCGTCCGACGTAGGACCAGGACGCATCTCTGATATGGGAGCAGGGCGTTCATCAGACGCAGTCGCAGGACGCTTCTCATCAGACGCAGGGCGTATGCCCCCCATGCCTCTCCGCAAGCTCAGCAGGGCAACAAGCAAAGAAAGCCTCAAGCCCCGGGTATTGACGAAATTGCGTCCTCCTACCCCTTCTTCGAATTCCTCTGCGGCGCCTGCGTTAATCCTTAAGAAGATTTCTATGGAGGCGCTTTTTTCAGAGGATACTCTGTTTTTGGAGGAGGACCCGTTTGCGAAGGTGGATGGGGTACAGGTTGTTAAGATGCATGAGGAGCCTGTTGGGGTGGTGAGGCCGGAGACGCCGCCACCGAGGCCTAAGTCGCCTTTAACCCCTGACTCGCCTGAGGACTATAAATGTGCACGGACCCAGCGTCGAGGACAGTGGCTCGAGAAGACGCGTCCTCCTCTCGTCGCTGATGCGATTGCTCAGCAAGAAGTGATGAGCAAGGAAGCTGAGCTTCTTCAAGAGGAGGAAGATGTGCGTTTGCGGAAGGAGGAGGAGAAGCGTCAACAAGAGGAGGAGGTGCGAAGGAAGGAAGAGGAGAGGCTTCAAAAGGAGGAGGAGGAACGCAGACTGCAGGAGCAGGAAGAACAGAGACTGAAGGAAGAAGAGGAAGAGAAACGACGCGTGGAAGAAGAGATCGCTCGTAGGCCTCCGACGTTTTACCCGATCGTGAGGCATCTCGCCGACGCGTCTCTCCTCCCGCATCTCCTGGCGTATCTGACGTTTTCGGATTGGTGTTCGCTTTTTGGCGCGAATAAGGAGATCCGGGCGGTGTTTGAGAGTAGGGTGCTGAGGGAGTATGTGTTGGAGCATTTCCTGACGACTGTTGGGTATGCGAGGTGGAAGTTTGAGTGGGCGGAGCCGCTTGCTTTGTCTTTGAAGGTCAGTCCTTTCCCCTCCCTCCATACTGTGTGACGTGACATGCTAACGCAAACCAAAGGACCTGAACGACTACATGCGAGGCGTCTCGATGCCCACCTACCAATACGCACAACTATCAGAAGCCTATCTCCAGCCCCGTATCCTAAACCCAGGGGAAAAGCGTCCCCAAGTGAAGGTCCCTGATATTCTGTCGCTTGCGATGACTACGAGGGCTTATACGAGGGTTGTGATGAGGTTGAGGGCGCAGGCTGAGAGTGAGGCGAGGGCTGTTGCGAGGTCGCATGTTAGTCCGGTGTCGTCGAGGCCGGGGACTAGGGATGGGCAGGCGTCGAGGCCGGCTACGCGCGACGGACAAGTATTGCGGTCTTCCTCGAGTCGTACGCCATCGCCGACATCGTTATATTCTCACGGCAAGTCTTCAGTCTCTGCGTCAAATCAGGCGTTCCAATCTCCTTTGATCCGACTTCACCGTGCGCCGCTCTTGAGGGTGTTTGTTCCTTCTCCTGAGGGGGAGTGGTTATCTGACTCGAGTGTTGTTGAGTGCGAGGCTGAGCTGAAGAGGGCTGGTGTTTTGAAGCTTTTGAGGGTTGGGGATGTGGTGTGGGATGTTGCTGTGGGTGATGAGGGGAATTTGGGGAGGATGGTTTGGGATGGGAGTTACCTTGTGGTGAGTGTCTTCGTGACATGGCAGGCTCTGTTGGCTCATGGTGTGTTTTAGGATCTTGATCACAAGTACTCGCGAATGGGCGAGCTGTCGCCTTATTTCCACAGTCTAGCGTTTTCTCCATCATATTTCCACCGCGTCATTCGTACGGGTGTCAATACTGTCTTGAATCCCGGTGGCAATCCTATTGTTTATATAGATGTTAGTCCTTGGGGCCAGGAGCTTGCTGCTAACTTGCAGTTGTTGCAGGACAGAGCTACGACAGCGACGTGAGTGCACTCTATCAGTCTCTATCACAACCATGCTGACAATGACCGAATAGACCTCACGGAGCACTCCACAGCGTCGTCCACTGGCTCCACCGCTCCTCATTCACGATCCGACCCCCTGTCTCCCCCCACCACCCGCACGCCTACTCGCACTCCCAAAACCTGCGGCTCCCGATCCCCAACGTTGCGGGATTTTTCATCGATCCTGGCTGGTACGGGACTGTGGTCGTCGAAGCCGAAGGCACGAACGAAGGTCTTGCAGATTTCCAGGCAAGATGTGGACCTGGTGCGTTCCCTCCCCGCGCGGATAATGTTACGTCGAAGATGAGGAATGAGAAGGAGAAGGGGAGTAGAAGGGTTTATAGGGTGCTCAGGGAGAAGAGGTGAGTTTTGGTTTTTTTTTGGGGGACGATGAGCTGATGTTTCCACTTTTCTAGTCGCCCTGGTGAGATCTGGATTCGCGCCGTTCGCGAGAAAGAACGTGTGATGTGATCGTGACTTTTGATTCTGGTTGTGGTTGTGGTTGTGGTTGTGGTTTTTCTACCTCTCCCTTTTATGCATTTTTTAATAATGGCTGTGCCTTGACCTTTCCTTTCTCTCAAGTATGTTCTCGTTTGAACTTTTTTTTTCTTTCTTTTTTTTCGTCTGCATTTGGTCGGAACCTTTATCGCATCGCGCAGCTATTCAGAACCTTTTATCGCGCTCCCGGTCAGAAACATTTATCGCGCTCCCAGTCAGAACCATTTTCTAATCGCGCCCCTCGCTCGTTTCTCGTACACTTTCTGGATACTGCGACGTGTTTTTTCATAGAGATACATGTACAAGCATAGTTATTCCCCGGATTGTGTTTTATGTCCTACTCTTTCCGACTAGCTTTTCAATAGATCGTATACATAATTATGGTATGGTCAAGAAAATAAAAACACGTGATGTGACGCGTACGATTCTATTTCATTATCTTGTTGTTCTTGTTGTGTTCATTGGCACTCGTTCATCTCTCCGAGAAACCTCATTATTTCGCCGCCAGCTTTCTGAAGTGATCAGCGGGTCTGTCATTATCGATACCTCGGGGGATTCAGATTCAGCGTGCTTCTTGGATCGTCCACCATCAAAGTCCAGCGATCATCATGATGTTCCACGGCGTGCTTCTCGCGACGCTGATACTCGCCCTCCTCACGCTGGTCTCCGCGTCCTTGTACCCCATCCAGCCTATCCAAAACACCGTGTACTACGCTGGACAGACTGCTCTGACGAGGTGGATAGATGATGGAAGCTATCCGCCGCTTAGCAATATGGGGGGTATTACTATACAGCTGTATTATGATTCTGACGTGCGTTTTCCGTTCCTTTCTTCTTTCCCTTTGTTGTTGAGAGAAAGGGACTTCAATGACGGATCGTGTGATTTTTGCAGACGTACCTTGCGACGCTCGCTACGAACGTGAGTCCTGGTGCCAAGGCTTGGCAGTTGGATATACCCAGGAGCCTTGTACAGGATTCCTCGAATTTGTATGTGTCATTTGAACCAATCAGATGTGACGGCGAGGACGCTCATTACTCCCCCTCTCTCCCCCTTGACATAATAGCACTCTTCGCTACATCACGAATACTCCATACGACATGGTCATCTACAGCGCCGACTTTACGATCGTGGTCCAAGGCGATTCGTTTCCGACATCTGCGAGTTCTTCGACAAGCTCTACTACTGGCGGGAATCTGTTCTTTCAGGCAACCTCTTCACCATCGCCGTCCGCGCCTTCGTCTTCTGGGTCTGGAACTCCAACGAGCATTGTGATGCCGCCCCTCCGTCCAGGCGACGTCGGCAACATCAATCAGCCCTCTGGCAATAGCAGGAACAGCGCGGCTGGCCGCATCGATATTGAGAAACTCAAGTTCCGCGTGGTTTTCATTCTGTGGCCGGCCTTGTTGGGCGTTACGATGGCTCTTTAAATTTTTGTTGATGTGTTTTTTTTTGTTCCTTTCTGCCTTTCTTATTTTTATTTTGTCTTTATTTCGATTTTGTGTTTTCATGTAATGGATTCAGACTCGGATGCGCATTGCATACATGCGTGTCAGTGTGTGAGCGCAATAAGTTGGCTTGTGATTAACGCTCGCAGCGGAGTTCCCGCGGCTGTAAGTCACGTCTGCTTCATCTGGATTAAACAGGTCGGGTCTTTTGTGATCATGATCAGATGGTCGTTGGCACGGTTAAGTATAGAACGAGTCTTGTTTCATCCCACATTCGATCACAGGCCATTGTAATTTGTTACTACTATGACCGCACCATCGGGGGACGCCAGCAACATTCCTACGAAGACATTGAAGGATCATCCGAAGAATGTACCGGTTCCTCCGACGTTCTCTGATGTTTTGGAACACCGAGCGTTTCTGAAATTTCGCTTGGCTCAGGCGTATCGTATCTTTGGTGAGCTTATTGTGTTGTTATGACGGGAAGCGCTCGTCGTCATCATGCAACGCAGCAAAGTACGGCTATGACGAAGGCGTTGCGGGACATATTACTGTCCGGGTAAGAATGATGACAACTGATAATATGGTGTGCGTGATATGCTAATTACTTTGTTGAAAGGACCCTATCAGGCCAGATTGCTACTGGGTCAACCCCTGGGTGATTGATTATGTTGTCAAGATAAAAATCATAATATTCACCATTTGCTACAGGGTGTTCACTTCAAGCTCATCCAGCCTGAGCTCCTCCTTCTCGTGGACCATGAAGGAAAGATACAGGATAAGGAGTCTGGACCCTATCGGTTCCTCAACCGATCGGCATACATGATCCATTCAGCCATTCATGAAGCTCGCCCGGATGTCATCTGTGCTGCGCATTCGCACACTACGTATGCCAAGGCGTTCGGCTCCCTTGGGGTGCCCCTTGATCCCATTACTCAGGACAGCTGTGCGTTTTATGAGGTATCTCGCGTTCATCATTCTTGAAAAGAGATGTCTCAGTCAATGAGTCCATAGGATCATGTGTTATATAGCGAATTTCGTGGCATCGTTGAGGACCGCGAGGAAGGTCTGGCTATAGCAGCTGCTCTGGGTTCAAAGAAGGTTTGCAGATGCACCGATTTACATATGTCGACGCTCACAATATTCCAGGCTGCTATCCTCCAGGTATCTTTGAGAGTTCGGTCGAACGTTCTCACCTGCTTACCATACTCATCTGGTAGAACCATGGGGCCCTCGTTGCCACCAAGTCGATTGAATCCACCATTTTCTTTTTCATCTCTTTGGAAAAGTGCTGCAAGGTTCAAATGATAGCAGACCAGGCCGCCGCCGCCCGCGGACAGAGACCACGTCTTATCGACCATGAAAGTGCAGCCAACACACAGCAACGTCTTGGATCTGAGATAGGGGGTTGGTTCAGTGGGGTTCCCGAGTTTCAGCTCTTGGAGCACGAAGAAGGAAAGAAATTCGAGTATATGCCTGCACATAAGTAGAACTTGTGGCTGGCCTATTTACCAATATGTATTATGGAGTCCTGAAGCACCCAGCGATATCCCTGCCAATGCTTTGATCCTCTACCAACATGGCATAGGTATCCACGGGTAATGTGAAACGACCGTTGCCATTTCCTCTACAGGCTAGTGCTGCCGTGGTCCGGTTCGGTCCGGTTCAGAGCGTCCTGGACGAGAACCGAGAACCGAACCATGGTCCGGTTCTGCAAAATTGTCGAACCCAGAACCGGACCATCAAGAACCGTTCTTTGTGGTCCGGTTCGGTTTTTTTCTGGTCCGAACCCGAACCGAACCGTAAATTTTTCGTAAATTTTTTCAAGCGCAAGAAAAACATTGATATGGTACACAGATACAACATTGAGTGGCTAGTCGAACTACACACCAGCCACATACCCCTCTGCCTCTACTGCCGCTGATGTATGTCCATTCCAATAAGCTGCCTTCATCAACTGTAGTGCAGAGAATGTGGATGGCGCAAGTGCATTGCGGCGCAGAGTGGATGTGATCCCCCCACTGGAGAAAGCACGTTCAGATGGAACGGCACTGCCTTGAATGGGCAGGTAATCACGCGCAACACGAGCGAGGGTTGGATACAGCAGGGAATGTAACTGATCAAGAATGTAAGCCAGGAACTGATAAGTTCAAGGGCTGACCTAGTACTTACACCCCACCACGCCACAACATCATCCGTCTCCTCCAATGGTGAAGTGAGATACAAGGAGAGTTCTTGACGAGGGTTGTGCACATGATGATCTGCAGCTTGCCGTGCTATGATAGCATCGCGCATCCAGAATTGACCATACCCATAGCAACTGTTCTGCGAGAGGAGTGGCTGTAACATGCGACACTGCAAGTGGGGGAATTGACACCAATGACAAGCTATTTAAAGCAGCTGCCATGAGCATAAGTGTGCTTAAGTGAGGCGGAGGACAAGGGAAAGTAGCACAGGTTCGAACTTGAATGATATCTGTGGGATCATGAATGGTGACATATACCATCTCTGCTGTCTCTGACTTTGACAATCGAACAAGCCATTGCCATGGTCATCCTAAAAGCAAACAATAAGGAGCATCTGGTTATAGAACTTAGAGGGGAGCGGGCACGTGGGAGATGAGCTGATAAGAAAGTATATATCTCAGTCTGGTAAGAGGACTCTTAGTATGAGAGTAGTACCTGATAAGAAAGTATATCTACGGGTATGTTAGCTCTCATGTATATTGCGAAGACGGGGGATTCTAACTCACATCTCAGTCTGGTAAGAGGACTGAGATGTTCGGTCTGATGAACTCGTAACTTTAAGGTAGTTAGCATAGTGATATGTAATGTTGGTAGCATAAGAAAATAAACTGGTTGCATATTCTGTACCTCGGCCGATGTCACCTTGTTGCTCATCGTGCGTTCGGGTAGTGCTCGTCATGTCTCAGTTTGACAGTCCCTGTTGGGACTTTGCGCCGGAATCCAACACTCCCCCTCGAGCGCTATCCAAGCTCATCATTCCACGCAGCTTCTGAAGTCGTGGACGAGCTAAAGGTTTCGTGAAGGCATCTGCAACATTATCCTCGGTAGGGCAGTAGGTGAGTGCGAACGTGCCGTTCTTGACATGGGTGTGAATGAAATGGTACCGTAAGTCGATGTGTTTCGTTCGAGACTGGAATTTGTTATTCGAGGCGAGTGCAATGGCGGCTTGGTTGTCGCAGTATACAGGGGTAGGGAGAGTGGGTGACTCATACAGCTCTTTGACGAGCAGCTGTAGGTACAAGATCTCTCTCGCGACAGTCGTCAGCGCAATGTATTCTGCCTCCGCCGTTGAGAGCGCTATAAGAGGTTGTTTGCATGCGCTCCACGCGACTGGTCCATCGTTCAGGAGGACGACGTAACCTGACATAGAATGACGGTGTGGTTGCGAGGCCCAATCGGCATCTACGTATGCCTCCAAGCCTCCGTCAGTTGCACCTAAGGTAAGTCCAATACTCGCTGTGCCCTTCAGAGAGCAAATGGCGTGTTTCGCAGCCTCCCAATGCACCCTTCCAGGGTTTCACATAAATTGCGATAGTGTTGCTACGGAGAAGGCAATATCCGGCCTAGTGCTCGTAGCCGCGTACATTAACGAACCTATGGCTCGCTGATAAGGTACGTCGCGCATATCTTTGAGCTGGGCATGAGTAGCTGGGCATTGTGAGTCGGATAGGATAGTGCCAACGTCCATGGGTGTCTGTACATTCTTGGTGTTTGTGAGTTGGAAATGTTCGAGGATCGTGTCGACGTATGCGCGCTGGGACAGTGTTATGGTATGAGCGCTGTGATCTCAAGTTACCTTAAGTCCGAGGAGCCAGTGCAGCTCACCCAGGTCCGTGATTTCGAAATGCTGCTTCAACTGCGTCTTAAAACGCGTGATGTGAGCGAGCTTGCTCGACGTTACTGCCATGTTGTCCACGGATAC
>QFEX01000627.1:0-12358 GCA_003316505.1 Suillus alpinus
GCTTGATTTCGCTTGATCTCGTCTGGCGTGATGCGTGGTGTTTGGCGAAAACCTCGTTCAGACTGGGCTTGTCTTGCAATTGTGGTCTTATTATTTTCTTTGCTTGTCTTGACACCTCACACATCATTGTGTTTATGTAAGCAGGTTCTGACCATCATCTGAATCATGTGATTAGCAGGAAGTCTATGTTATTTCATGTAGAGAATGCTCACGCCCTCTTCTCCCCACCATATCCTCTAATGTTATAGCTAGTGTTCTTGTCTTCTGTTAGACCCTTGATAGTACCTGAAACTCGCTTGGAATCAATTGAAAGGACGAGTTTAGTTGATTCATGGAGAATAGTCTAGTCTAGAACCACAGCTGTGGTACCATGGTTTCTAATGCACCCCTTATATCCTTATATACTAATTGCTTGTGGATCCTTTATAAGAGGTCCTCTAAGATATTTTCCCCCACTTCCTCTTTCCACACCATGTCAGCAGTGGACTGTTATCACACAATTGTGTTCGGGGAGTCAAGCTTAGTCAATCCTACAGTGACTATGCCCATGGGTCCAGTAGCGACTACTCTAGCAGCCACCCTCGTCATAGGGACATCCCACACATTTGCCAGCAAAGATGTGTGGTGTTTTGACAATTTCATTGTTCCTGGGCCTGATCAGGCTCTTGGGTCTGGTGACAAAATCATTGTTTATCGTCACATTTTCAATTCCTTTGTATCTCCTCTACCTCTGCCTGTGTTCTCAGCTGCATTATCTCACATTGCAGCTTGGGGAAGTGAACACATAGAGTTCAGGATCAAGGATCTGGTCACTGGTGAACACCATTCAAGGACCATCAAACTGCCCCTGACTGTAGTTCGGCTTTCCATACTCCAACATCTGCGTAGATGCATTTTTCCCTTCCCTCGGTCCTCTACTCCTCCATCACCCATTAGCCAATATGCCCCAGCCCCAAAACAACTGGCAAGCACTAGAGCTATAGGGGATAGAGTCCCCAGGGATAGTGATGATTTGCCCATTTGGAATACCCAGAGAATGTTAAGCCTGGGTAGATGTTCATTGTTTCCCTTCCTCCAGTGACTCAACTCACAGGATTGACAGATACACCTCCTCATCACTCATCAGAGTTTTACCTTACTGGTTAAACCTTGACGTCCTTGACATGACCTGACACATGTCATTCCAAACCTGTCTTGAGCTCCTTGGTCCACACATCCATCTCAGCTCGCTCTTGCCCTGTCTAAGAAAGACCTCAAGACATACATGTTTCGGTTGACAACCGTGCGGGTGTTGCCCACAACTCTCATTACATTTGGCCATATAGTCTTCCTGAACACTTGTTGCTTACCTATCCCTGTCACTCGATGCTGAATATGCGTGCATTCTCGTCATTCTGTTATTAATCCAAATCATTCTCTCGAGACAAGCATAGAGGTTTAGTTTACATAGCATCAGGTAAAAAAACAAATTGCGCATCTAGACTTGACTCTAGATGTGAGTGAATGTTGGAAAGACTGATGAACGAACAGTGGTGTATTCTATATAAGCCAAGAAAAACGCCCATCTAGAGTTGACTCTGGATGTGAGTACATGTGTCAAGGAACGATGATGAAACAGTGGTATATATGGTATCAGCTACCACAAACACCGATATAGAGGCAACACAATTTTCAGAGGCTATTGATGGCAATGTAATGAAAATTTGGAGTCAACATCAAACATACATGGTAATCAAATGACGAGCAATGAGCAATATCACATTGAGACTATCGAATACGACGGCGCCTGGGTGCTGGAGCCTGCATCTCCTGGACCTCAACCTCATCATCTGCATCACCTGCAGACGACCATGAACGCTTCCCCAAGGATGTTGATGCCACACCTACGTGAATATGATAGGTGTTGGTGAATCAGGGCTAATTGGAAAGGAGGGCGGTGCCGCACCTGGGTTGACAACATAGGTATGAGTGGTTATACCGAGAGCACGAGCCTTGGCGGAACCAAACAGCATCTGGGCGACACGGTATGGACCAAACTCGCGGTCAGAGAGCATAGATAAAATTGTCTGATGAAACTTGGCGACCTCATCACGGGTGAGGACAGCCCAATCTATGTTGAAGATACCGCCTTTCCAGATACGACCGGAACGAGCAGTAGCTAGACCTAAACGAATGAGAAGCAAGGAACCTATGCCTTTGCTGCTGTGCTTCTTGTTCCATGCGATAGGGAACACCTTCGCCCAGTCAAAATGACACTGCAGAGGACTGCTGCGATCAAAGATTGCCATGATGTACACAGGGACCATGGCGATGAATTGAGCACTGATCTTGCAACCTTTGCGAGTCGTATTTGGGATCCAAGGCAGATCACGAAGCGCCTTGGTAAAAGCAAACATAGTGGAATAGCTCTGGTGGTCGGGACGATCATTGATGTCGTAAAAGAGATCAGGGATCAACTTGCTGACATATATTCCCACCAATAAGGCGAGCTGATGAAGCGGCTTTGCCATATTGAACTCGGCGAATGCCCACTGATAAGTCTGATAGATGATGGAATCCTTTGGCTCAGACTTGTCCAAGCCAACAGTGTCCATGCAGAATTCTTCAGGGGGAACGGTACGAGACAGGAAATCTGGCAAAGATTGGAGAGAGATGGAGCAAGCTGACCAAGCAGCGCGCGAGTCAGAGGCTTGGGCACGTAGTGAGGCTTCTGCAGCGCTATTGACAGTCTGAGAGGCGAGGAGTTTGCCTGGCTGCAATTGAGAGGCTTTACCGAGGTTGATCCAAGACTCGAAGTGCGGTTTGCGATAGTGACGACCGCGTCCGCCTGAGAGATGCCAAGGGATATTATTGATGTGCATATGATTGGCTGCGATGATGAAAGCATTTTGCAAAAACAAGTTGGCTGCCTCGTTAGAATGACGAGGGACGAACTTGGACATGTACCGGAGAGCGACTTGAAAGACGATTGGGGCAGACCCAGTGGAGAGAAGGGGTGCAGCGATGGGGGTTGGGCGTATGTTACCGGACATGTTGACTATGAGCCTTGCAAAATCACGTATGGAGAGCTTCTCTTTGGTGGGATTTGGCAAACCCAGGCCATACTCGGTTGCATCCCCGACTATGGAGCGCAAAAGATACTCAAATGCTTTGTCGAGGTAACTGAGCGGATACTGACAAGCCAACCATTTCTTCAGATTCAAACGGCGAATTTTTGCTTCCAGCATTGAAGAGTGGGTGTCCTGGTCATCGAGCTCATGACAGAGCTTGCCCACGGCGACTGAGACAATGCCCTTGACATCTGCAATGAAGGAATGAAAAGCGACAACAGCGATGATGATTGCATGTCGAAGATTCTGGTCGTATTGCATAAACAAAGTGGGCGATGGATTATAGACGGAGAGCTGAATATGAAATTCAGCTTTATAAGCCTTGAGACAAAGACATAAGTGTGCGAACAGAGCAACAAGAATTGAGCACACATACCTCAAAATGCTCTAAGCCATAAGTCAAGATCTGGGAACGTTTGGAAGAGATGGCAGGAAGATTCGAACGAGAGACAATGGGCCAATCAGCAGCACTGACAGAGACGGGTATGGTGGTGGTCGCCACAAGCCGCACGGTGGGAGACATGGTAGGCCATCCTTGTTGAAGGAGACTCCTAATGAGCCAGAATGGCCTCATCATGCTCGATGACAGGACTCTCGCGTTGCCAGTATGCGCATATGCCAACGCACGCTCCAACATTGCACAGATCTCGACCATCTGTGGCGATGGTTTCTTGTCCAACATAAGGAGGGGCAGCTGATGCTCCCATATACGTTCAAGAAGGGATGTAATACCGAATGTCATCCATTGGTAAACCTGCGGGAAAGCCTGGACAGCATCAGCAAAAGAACTGAAACAATGCATATAGACATGACTCTGGATGACACAGCACACGAAGCAATATACAACACATTGGACTGTGAAGCAGGAGACACCACATCGAGACACAACTCTGGATGCGGTAAATGATGACACGGTGCACACCACATAGGACTGTGCTCAAGGAGACACCGCATCGAGATACAACTCTAGATGCGGTAAAGGACGACACGATATACATCACAATGGACTGTGCTCCAGGAGATGTGGTATTATGCCACATCTAGATACGACTCTGGATGCGGAAGAAACCAAGACGAGAACGAAATCAATATACTCACATTGGGTACAAACACAGCCAGATGAGGTCGCAAGGCATCATATATATGTGGATGCGACCACGCACGAGCGAGAGGCACGATGACATCAAGATAGATAGATCTAGGAATAGTCACATATTAGCACATACTAGAGGGGCATACTTGCAAACTACATACGTTCCATTCCGCTTTGCAGGGTCCATTGAATCAAGCTGTAAAATGTAAATGTTTTCCAGACGGAGGTCGCGAGGAACATTGTCAACCTTGATCTTGTTGTTATAGCGTTGGTGAGGAAGCCCAAGACGACAGGCATGCATTGTTGCAGAGTGAACATGCTTGCCAGTACCTCGTGCATATGCGCCAGACAATGCAGATGTGATACGTCCCTGTTGGACTTCGTGCAGGTCACCAGAAGGTCGAATCCGATGTGAGACCTCATTGTAGAATTGACATGCAGACGCGATAATGGCGGGTGGTATGGGGTTGCCATTTTCTAGCATGACCTCGGCATTATCATCGTCGTCGTCATCATCGAGTCGGTGCGCACGTTGGCCTCTGGTGATGGTCGTTTGAACCTTGCTGATGAAAGTTCTAAAATGAGGGAGGACCAATTTGGCTTGGACATGCCCAAACTTGCGCAAAAACGCTTGAGGATACACATTGAGCTTGGGATCCTGCTCATCCTGAAGATCGACTATATCGGCGTCAAGATCCAAGTGCTCATCATGAGCAACATAAGATGAGAATAGCTGAGGAATGGTCTCCAGGTTGACGAGGAGTCCGCATTTCTGTGTATCCAGTCGATTTTGACCGAGGAAACGAGGGATGCGACGGCCTTCCTCATCATAGACATTGATCTCCCTCTCGGTTCCAACTTCACGGGCAGGGAGCAACAGCAGATCCACTGGTTGTCTGACATCGACGTCTGGCGAGTCATATATGACATCGTGCACGGAGAGGATGTCAGCAACGGGAACTGGAATCCAGGATAGGACAGGTTCACAGCTAAGCAATTGCATCAAGGCATGCACCAGCAAAGGAGAGACAAACTTACGAGATGTGAGTGGCCACAGCCATAGACAAGTATCGAATATGAGTGTAATCGCGTTCGTGGTGCCAGTTGCGAGCTTCCACACGAAGAGCATGTTGGTCGGTGCTTGCGATAGGCTGGTTTTGTCCGTAACGACAAGCAACGGAGAGTGGGATGTGCTGTTGCAGCCACCCATCCGAAGTCCAACTGAGCGGTGCGTTGGCGACGAAATCATCCCATTCCGATATGATCAACCTATTCAACTCCAAGACGTCCTGTAAACGCAATGTGATAGTACGCTGAGAACTACCAGAAGTCAGCAAATGTGATCTGTCTTGCATTGAGAGCCTGTTGCAGATTTCACGTACAGAAGATTGGTAGCATCGTCTATTTTCCAGTCGTGGAAGTCCCTCTGAGGCCCGTAAGGAAACATGACGTGGATGGGTAGCGAAGGAATCCGACTGAGAACAGAAGCCAGAAACATGACTCCCATGCGATAATGCACGGAGGTTAGACGAGTGTCACCATGCTTCTCACTGAGAAGAGGACTGTCATTGGCGAGGGCAAGATCTTCGACGTGGCCGACTGGACAAAAGCCCAACCATAAATCAGTAGCCTGGCCATCGCCGATGGCCATCATGGAACCTGTAGGGTCGAATCCGAGCTTGCCGAACTTGGGACGGAACTGACGAGACTGAAGGCGTAGATTGAGCGTCAATGTATAGTTATGATCAGAGACAGTCTTAGGAAGGAAGGCATGAAGACCAATTGAGCCGGAGACAACCAGGATGAAGTCAAGAAAGTGTTTGGAACCTTTCCACAAAAGCATCGGGTCATCAGACCGTAACTTGAGATCAGGATCGAGGACGAGGTTGACTCGACGATGGAGCAGCTTGATGGCTGAGGAGCGGTCATTAATACGAAACATTCGCGCTAGAGCAGACAAATTGATAGTGGACACTGAAGTTTGCTCCCATGTTGGACCGTCGCCCTGTGCGCCTTCCTGATGCAAGAACAAACCGTCCAAGATTGCATCTTGAGGGATGGCATCGTCGGCATCGACTTCCTGCAAGACAGGAATGTCGTCGAGGTTGAATGGGCTGTTGGAATCGACAGGACTGAGGTCATCCTCGACATCGAAATCAAAATTATCGTCAGACCTAAGAAAATGAGGGTCAAAAGGAGACAGTACAAGATGAGAAACAGGGAACACGCACAGATTAGCAAGATGCGGGTAAGGATCCATGATGTAAGACAGAGAGACTGAAGAAGACCGGCGAATATGCAAGCTGGTATTTAAGCTGTGGTTGGGTCAGTACTAGCAAATAATAAACCAGGGACTATGATGATGATGAAAGCAATTCATTTACCTGAATTCTTCCTGAGTGGTCCCGATCACCTGTATCACGCGGTCGAACAGCATCAGTTATACAAACTCCATACATATTGACACCCTAGATGTAATCAGGGTTGACGGACATAAATTTAAAAAGCATACTAGTAGTTGCAATGCAACATATGCAACTTGGAAGCACCAGGACTGTACTGAATATTACAGCTAATACCAAGAGCGAGTATGCCGGTGTTGAGACTGTAGAGGTAAGATTGTTAGTGAAGGTAAGACAGGCATTGGTGTGAAAGAGACAAAACCCGAGGGACCTCGCTGCGAGCAACAGCGAAATGCGAAAGCAGCGGAACATCGGAACGAGTGATGACAATGGTCTCATTAACTTAAAGTCTAAAGTTAGTGCTCGGAACCCAAAAGGCAAACCGCCAAGTACTTACACTGTTCCAGAGAGGGAAGCGACGTAGATGTATGCAGGCAAGCGAAATACGTCAAGGAAAGTGAGTAAGCGGAATGAGTATGGGAAACAAAGGAAGTCACCCAATATTGAAATGACGGAGCACCTGAAGGGACTGCAGAAAAGACATAAGTTAGGACCATGACTGCAAGACTGGTCACGGTTATGTTGGACATGACACCGACAAGTAGTGAGGCTCTAACACTCGAGTAGTCAAATGACATAGACTTTGAAGCGGACAGCAACAATCAGGGTCTGACACACACAACTCGTCAATAATGGTGTAATGCAGCGGAGAACATATATATCAAATAACAAGTGTGGATCAATGTCTCGGCTCTCACACCAGGATTGGCAAGAACATAGTCGAGCCAGCAATGAAACATTTGCTTTGAAAACGGTAACAAACTGAAGGGAAGGGCTTAGGGCAGCAAGGATCACACAAACATTGTAATATTGAGCATTTCAAGCAGTACAAACAGCGAGTCACAATTTCAGAGCAAAGCACAAACGAAACGTACAGACACAACCAACATACACGCATAGTTGAATATGTTGAATATGATGATGAGGATGCAACGAGGAATGAACTACATGTCAGGTCTGGAGGTGACCGGCGTGCTGCCATCAGTGACAGTCGGTGTGCTGCTATCAGCGACAGTCTGTACGTTGTTTTCAGTGACATCTGGAAACAGATCTTGAGCAAGCACCTGTCTAGCTTTCTTCTTGTTCTGAGGGGACTTCAACACTGCAAGCGAAAGGAAATACATAAACAAGTACAAAAAGATGATAGAGCAGTGCATACATACAGGTGTCATGGCGAGAACGTTTTGACGCTGAGGAAATCTCAGAAGCTGACATCGATGTCCTCGGAGATACAGATGGAGGTACAGAGGTACCACGACCGCGAGAAAGCTTTGCAGTGCCCCGACCACGAGCAGATGTGGTGGTTGCAGCAGTGCCCGTAGAAGTAAGAGCCGCACGAGGGACGGTCTGCTGCTTTGAACGGGCTGACATAGGGTTAGGTTCTCATTGTCAGAGAAAGACAATCAAGCACTCACAACTACGACGCATGCCATCAATAGCATCAAGTTCTGCAGCAACATCTGAGTCGGTCACCAGCTGCACCCCACCTGGGCCAGCGGCATTGCCAGAGTGATCGTCGACACCAGGTGAAGTGAGCGGAGATTCGCTGCCCTGCATTGGATCATCAATATCACCTAGATCTATATTGTCCAATGCATCTGGCAATGATATTTCCGCATCTAGAGTTGACTCTGGATGGGCTGGCCCAGAGCCTGATGCCTCGGGTACATCGGGCATGTCAACATCTAATAGACGGCAATTATAGCGCATGTAGAGTTGTGTCTGGATGCGGTACATACCTTGTTGATCACCTGGAGACCCAGCTAATATACCGGTGATTAGTTAGCGCATGTAGAGTTGTGTCTGGATGCGTGACCCACCTGGTAGATTGTCTTTGTGCATGTCTGATTATATGTGAGTCTGCCGTATTGAAACTGACCTATTTGAGACACTTACCGTCAACGACTCTCTTACGGGGAACAGGCTTGGGCTTGGGCTTAGGACGAACAGTGGTCTCGGTGACACCAGCTGTGTCATGGATGGATGTACGAGGTGTCAGAGGGTCTTGAGGCTCAGTGTCGCCATCTACAGCACCGTCAGGTGTATCTGCTTGTATGATTAATGACATTGTCAGTCATGTGGGACATGTGCAAATGTTACCATCTTCCTGATCAACTACTATGGGTGGCACCGTAACTTTCCCTTTACCTTTTGTGTTCGCATCAGGTGTCTTCTTCTTAGGTTTCGTGACGTGCGGTGGTTGGTCAGTGACGGCGACGTCAACATCACCATCCTGTGAATCTGTCTCACTCGGATGGGTGCGTTGTGTCTGGGTTGCAGTGAGCATGCAAGTGACGGTTCACCAGAACCAATGCTAACCGTCTTCCACACTGTCATCAGATCACTCTGGCCTTCGACATCTGGAATCTGTAGGTCGACGTGGTCGCGATCTGGATCGAATTTGATCTGCTCCTGCCCACTGAGGCGGCGGTGTCGAACTCGAGACGCGCTCACGGACAGTGCCTGTAGGATGGGGTCAGCAAGTACCCTACACATGGTAAGTATCTACGTACTTTAGTGAGTACGTTGATGGCATTAGCGACTTCTATGGACACAGGGCTTTTCTTGTGAGTCGTATTGCGTGATAGACTCAGTGCCATGATCTGATGTTGCACTTTGATGATAGCATCCCGGTCATCCTTTTCAGCGTCGAGTCTCTTGCGAGTTGCGACCTGGTCTGCCTTGGTGGCCTCATCGAGCTCCAGATCATCCTGCATTGGTTGGTCCGGTATCTCGATACTGTCCACGTAATTCCAAGCCTTGTGTCGGGCGAGAGAACCTGCAGTCGCTGCGGTGAGTCTCGTTTGCCTCACGCTTGCCGTCATGATATTTTTCAGTGTCGTACGCAGCGAGCCGATGATTGGATTTGCGAGGATCAGAGGCCGGTAGGAGTCAGCGAATTCGGCTTCCATCAGTATCGCTTGAATCGACGGCAGGACCTCGCGGATCCCATGCTTCATAACATTTTTACGCTGCCAGTCCCATCCGGTGATCATGATGGCATGCATGCCGGTCATTTTCATCCCGGAAATTGTCATCTCCATGGGTCCATGTCCGGCTATGGGCTTCATAAATTCATACAGCGCCGTCGCACTGTGTTTCGTCGCGTCCGAGATCTTCGCCCACGCCGCAGTGAAATCCGCTTTCGTTTTTGGTCTCTCGGCCATCTTCCTCTGCATCACGACCTCTGCCATTGTGTTGTGCAGTTGAAGCATGGTGCTTGTTCGTCCTTCCCATAACGCACACCATACCTACACAGTGATTTCTGTAAGTCAAGTGTTCTGTGCGGATTTTGACTTTCACTTACCTTGCGAACAGCATCCCGGGTATTCATATCTTTCTCGCGCTCAATCGCGCAAAACAACGCCTCTGTGTGGTCATTCACAGCGTGGCTGTTGGGAACGGTGACCTTCAGCATATCCAGCATGGGCTCAAACCAACGAGAACTCTGACTCCACGTAAGTTATCTTTCAACTTGCATGGTGAGGTCGCACTGACCTCCGTATAACCTGTGCGCACCACATTCAACTCCTTCCATGCCCGGTCCATCACAACTCCTGTCATCAACGGCATCGGGATGTGTAGTAGCGGGATTGGTACCAACCAGACCAAGGTGCGTGCAACAACGCTGTCCAACCACATGTTGTCATCCGCCGGGTGGATGGCGTCGTAGGACCATCCTTCAGACAGTGCAGTGCAGACGTCGTCGCGATACCGGGTGAGTGCGACCTGATAATCGAGGTCCCAAGTGCCTAATGTACCAGTGTAAACATGAAATGATTGCTGAGCTGCTTCGTCGATCTCCTTGAGGTATGGAACGAAAATAGTCGGGTCCCCTGGTGTACTATCCAAAATCCCTCCACGTAGAATCGTTAGCCGTTTCAATGCGGCTTGACCTTCGGTATCATCAGCATCAGATGCTTCGACTAATGCTCTGATCTCGGGATACGTCGGGAACACGTCCTTTGATGCGAGACATCGCAAAATGTCGATACTGCTTGAGATATATATTGTGTACATCTACGTCGACCTCAAATGTCAGTGGGGTCCTGTTCTGATTGACTGAATAAATCACTTACGCCCATAATGACAGAGATATTCTGTGAGAGCCAACGCAATGTAAACTCGTGACGCTTACGGTAGTGCTCGCCCATGGGTAACACGTCACGCATGAGCGTGATCATGAGGCGAGCATCTTTCAATACGCGGGTAAGTGTCGAATTTTTTGCGAGTGCTGGTTTCTGGAATTCCATTTCCAGTACTTTCAACGCAGCTTTCACCCCGCCCCGCTGATATTCATCAAACATATTCCTCAACGTTGAGATCAGAAGTTCCTCGATTGTTTCGCTGTAGATGTGTAGCGTCTGGTTTCGACTCAAGTGTCGAGCGAGTTCAACACCGTCTGCGAGGAGGAGATCTGGTATGTTGTATCATCAATCAGCGTTCATACTCACACAAGAATTCAGCGCATCCAGTGTCGTATCTAGATGTGACATCAATGCACCAACAGCAGAGCACACCAGCGCATTGACTCTGGATGCTCTCACGACAGTCATTATGTGCTTACCTTGGTCATATAGGATCACTCCCCACTGACCCACGCTGTCGATCTGCCCCATGACTTTCGCAAGATGCTCTCGCAGCTCCACATGCTCATCAACGTGACCGTCTGTGACCATCCGTATATCCTCCAGACGTTTCAAACGCTTCTGGTATTCCAACCGTTCCGCTGATCGTGAGTCATATATCTTTTTCAACGCCGCAACACGGTGTTGCCCCGATGCAAGCACTAACGGTTCCTGGTCCTCGAAACGTACGTGCTGTAACGTCTCTGGATTATTCCAATCTCCGAGGAAGGTCTGATTTGGAGAGAGACGTGACCGTTGGATGATAATGCAGAGTGCATTGGTCTCCTTGAACACTTGCATCCCATTTTGCTCGAACGACCCGATCATTTTGTTGACTTCACTTTTCTTTTCAGGGCGGTCGTTGTACACCCCGAACTTCAACGGATTCTCGAGGTCAATCAGATTCACTTTCCCTACCCCGATCTTTGTCTTCGCAATCGCTGCATCCAGCCGCTGGACGTGAGAAGCCAGCTCATCGGTCCCCTCATCCGCCTGCACTGGGCGTGTGTCTAAGCGGAACGCGTTTGATTCTTGCGAATCCTTGGCCTATGTTAGTCTGCTGAGCTGTATGCATGCTACCACACTTACGTCGTTATCAGCCTTCTTCTTTCCTTTGCGTGGTGGCATCGTAGGACGTCGAGATGGTGTGTTAGTAAGTTCTAACCCTGTATCGTTATCAATCTCTTCACTTAATCCATCAGCTCGCTCTTTCACCCATCTCCCTCCTGCCCTGAAGTGCCTCGTGCATTCAGCGTGCTTCTTTGATCTGCGGCTTCTCAAAGTATAAAGTTAATTTTCATTTATTTCTATTGGTGGATAAATATAGCACTCTGCAATAGCTTTGATCGGATGATATTTACACTTTATCGAGTCTAAAGTCATTATTAATTAATGTATAGGTATGCTAATTTTAGAATATATTTACATTGATAGGAGCTCGCCCATCCAGAGTCGTATCTAGATGCGCTAGTAATGTCCACAAATGGCAACCTAACCGGTCCCCGAACCTAACCTACTTACAAAAAAGCCTTATAATGTATTTCTGTTTTGACCATATAAGTTGCA
>QFEX01000628.1:18121-32973 GCA_003316505.1 Suillus alpinus
ACCTCGATTTGAGCGTCCCGCTAGGTGGTTTTATGGTCTGTGCAAATTGGGAGGGCATGCACGTCTCAAGGGGTGAACGAGGAGGCTCGGTCGCTTTCGTGCGCAGACCGAGGACACTTGTGAGTTTGCCCCTGACACCGAGTGCAGGGCGCACGCCTTCTTCAGGCTTGCAAAACATATTTGCCTTGAGGTCGGCAGGCATATGACCAGGAGGAGGGCGGCGCACGCCCGTTAGTACTGGTTTGTGGATCAGGGCGGGAAGAACAGCTGGTGCTAGCTGCTCCTCCGCGCTACTTCCAGTAGATGACGAGCCCGCACTAGACACGGAAGTTGTCTTGTCATGTGCTTTGGGCCGCTTCACGATGCGGAGCGCATGTACTGGAGCTGCGGGAACTGGTGCAATGAATGTCTGCGAAACCCTTGGTGGTGTCACTGATGGCAATGCAAGAGAAGCGATCGGGGATAAAGGTATGGACGGCTTCAGTGACTCAGAGACCCCATCCTTAGGCGTGGCAACCATAGGTGGACGCGGGGAGGGAGATGCCAATTTCATTCCCGGAGAGAGGCTGCTGCGTCTTGCAGTAGGTCTCATGGCTGCGGGGAGAGCTGATACAATAACATGAAAAGAGGGAAATTTATCTCAAAGATATGAACGCACCATTCGCAGCAAGGATGGGCGGTGATGGCTGTGGTGTTGGGCTAGGCCCAGATCGTGGCGCTACAAGTAACGAGGCTTGAATATCAAATGACAGCTAACGAGAGAACACGGCACACCTGGAGAGGTAGCAACATCCGCAGGTTTGGTCACTGCATCCTTCTCCTTGATTCGTTTTGCGAGGGCCTCCATTATCTCTTCCTCAGCTTGCATGTCGAAATCATCGGTGTCAATCGTAAAAGCATCACCGCCGAAGAATGAGATCCTGTCATTCAGAAGATCGAAAGACGCGTCAGGACATTGAAGTTGGAGGTTGAACGAAGAGTGGAGATCCACTGAATTTCGACGCAGATTAAAAGATGGCGAAGATGTTGTGTGTGCTCGAGGGCGTGGGCGAGGACGTGCGGCTGGGGCAGCCAATGTGTCGCGTGAAGGAGATGACTGGTTCTGATATTTGAGAGGGGACAATGAGACAGGAGGCGTAGTTAGCACCGATTCAGAGAGGTGAGTGTGCGTGAGGAGGGCAGTCGATGGTGACGGTGATAGCTGTGCTGTAGATGAACCTAAGTTCTCTTCTCTCGGCGCAACGATGGTAGGAGTAGCGTGTTCAGGAATGGGCTGCATTGATAGCACATTTTGATCTGTGAAGTTGATGGCATTGATAACAGAAGCTAGCGGTGAGCCAGCTGGTGCCAAGGTAGCGTGACTCGCGCGGACTGCTGTCGCGGGCAAGGAGTAATGTTCCACGCTAGAATTTGGAGCTTCGGTGGAAGCTAGGGCGAGCTTTACTACTTTGCGCGGAACGGGTGTGGCATCGAAGGAGATATCGGCAAGAGGGGTGCGCTGACCATGGGGAGTAGGAGTCTGTTCTGGCAGTGGTGTTTGCGCGGAATTGTAGCAATTGTGCGTCTGTCTCGGAGGACTGTTCATTGGCGTGGCCAGTGAGTCCTGTTCATCTATTTCCATGCTTTCATGAACGAGTGACGCGTTATCGACGAAATCTTCCGGCTCTTCTTCGATGGTGAGCCCATTAAAAAGATCGGCAGTTTCATCCATGATAGTCACATCACCGACATCAACTAGACGCGTTCTGAGGACTACTGGGGAGTAGTGCTTGCTTTGGGTCTTGTAAGTGCGGTTGAAGAATGCTGTCATCGTAAGCCTGTCGGATTCATAGTAGGATTCGTAGCTCGGCTCAGCGTTTTCCTTGTCAGATCCAGAGAGTGAGTCCGGCGTTGTGACTTCGCTCCTTGGAGTCGCGTTGAGCGGGTCAAAGAGGTTGAGCACGCTGTATCTTGGATGGCTCATGATGAAACAAGTCAAGGATGAAGAAACAACAGCAGTCCTCCAGAGTCCACCCAAACCAACCCCGTGACTCAGTGACAAACGCGTGACACGTTGCGCTCAAGTCACGTTTCTTTCTAACGCGGTCACGTGCAGGAACGAACAACATGGCCAATCTCGCTCTGTGGAAGTTAAGTGATCTGATGCATCAAAATCCACATCTCTCGTTGATTCTAGCCTTCTTCCCTTCAAATGCATAGAACCGCGCGAAGAACCCACTGGCAGGTCCCATATGCATCAAGGTACTCGAAGGACGCGCTCTAACTACAGGAGACTAGGACGGGAGAGCTGATCGACTTTGACTGGGCAGGCAACATTAGGGATATCCCATCTCTCGACGTATACGATGGCAACTCGATCAGGAGCATGGAGGGAAAGAACACGAGATGAAAAGAGCGATAGATGTTGTCGACACATTCCGTGGATATACAGATCGTTTCGAGTTTACGCACTTGCTGATCAGTGGTCATGCAAACTTACGGCCTTCGCAGCACATTTCTCCAGATGGTCCGTATATCATCTCGCCGCGTGTCACTATTGGATGGACAACATGTCCTGGAACTTGCTCACGAAGGGAAAGGCAACGCTGGTTTCTTCACATCCCCGCCAGCTATTCTAGATAGCAATGCCGTAGGACCCCAAATCACGCCTATCGCGGGGATACGCGACTCTTGTGATTTCAATCCTGTGCATCGAACGAAATATGGCCTGCAGGGAAAAATGGACCTTTATCAGAGCGAAAGCGGTAACCACGGTTATGACGTGTTCACGATCCACTTTGATCGCGGAGAACCCCCTCCTTGGATTCGATGAAACAAAGGGGAGGCCCTGTTATTTCAGCAATCCAGGCTATAAACGCTTTTGACATGATGCTCTAGCGCGTTATGTACAGATGTAAGGAACACCAAATCAAAACCTGTCTTATTTTGAGGACGCTTTTGATAGAGGGGAGATGGAACCTCTGCCTCCTTCCATTGCCAATGTTTCCTGATGCTCCGATCTTGTGTTTGATGATGAATGTAAGATAATATCCACATGAACCTCCTTTGTGAAACATGTGAAACTGATTTTGGAAATCTCGTGATCTATCTGTGGCTGCAGGTAGGACTCCCGGGCAATGACGCTGAATGAGCTATCAGTCAGTCGCCTCTTCTGTTACCACTGAGGGTGACTCACTTGGCGAGAAGACATGTAGCATATACTGCCATGCCAGGAAGTCAGAACATGCGATGTACTTGAGCGATGATAACGAGATTCTCACAGCATCCCATAGGAAAACACATATATAGATGTTTGATAACGAAACTGCAGACTGCCCACTGCATCTTGGTTAGAGCAATGATTTAAGTGAGACGGATAAAAGCATTCACAATTCCAAGAGCAATAAATGCCGCCACGCTACGCAAGGAGTGAGTCCACACCCATCGTCAATGCTAATGGACTGACGTTGTAACCACGCCCGTCTGTGAGCAAAATATTACGAGTTTTGTGATCATTCGGTTAGTTCTAGACAAGGTGAATTTGAAGTTCTTTTGGTGCTTGAACTTATCAATCACCTTGGAGATTCAGTTCTATTACTGTGGAGAATGTAGGCCAAAGTACCAGCGATAAGCATATCACCGATTGCTGAACAACCGATCGTGATCGGGGGAGCCCACTAAATCCTTGTGAGTTTCATCCCGATCAACGGGAGAACGAACTTACAAGAGCCATTGTGTAGTAGGTATGATCATTTAGTTTGAAGCTGTCACCCGTGTTAATAAACGCCTGGCAGCGCGACGTTAGTGGATTGGACCTACATCATGCAGATAACCTTGAGAAAACCAAAAACTATTTCCCATGATTAAGTAGTGCTTTTCGCTGCAGCATAAATGACTGCACCTTGCTCCATGGCACAAAATGCGATCTGATTGGCGCAATTAGTCACTGTTTCTGAGGCAGCTCAACGCAGTCCCTACCAGAACAAATGTCATTCTCCGTTTACCACAGAGACTCTTCTCAACTTCATGCGCGCATTAGAGAGAAACACAATAGTATCTTGGTGACACATACGTCTGCAAACCCTACAGATGAAAACGCCATGCACAAGAGATGTGGTCAAGGTCTGTGAAACGACAGTGAGCTTAAAGTCAAGACCGGGGGAAGAAAGCTCTACTTACACATATTCCAGTGTAAAGCGCCCATTCTCTGTCGTTCTGTCAGAAAGAGCATCGAAGGGTCACCAATCATACTAACGTCGACATACGGCCAATGAAATGGGGGAAATCCTCGAAATCCATTGTATGAACGCCCGCGATCCGAGAAGTGATTGCCCTAGCGGGAATTACAGTGGCATGAAAACATATTTCCAATAGGGGCTCACATTTGAGTAGCTTGCATCAACCTATACAGCAATGTCAGTCCTCACGTCAAGTGCAGCACTGCACAACTGGAGAGATTTACCAGATGAAGGCAACCTGTTCTGCGTTATCAGCCGTCAATCTGTGGTATGTGATCTAATTCGTACGAGAATTTTGCTCTGCCAGGTTTCTCGAGATCGAATGGTATGTTCCCTGAAATAGATCCAGACTTGCGCAGTCAAAATCAAGAAAACTCTATGGGCCATCGTTAGTAGATGCTAGATGGCGCCGGTATAGTATAGTCGATAAAACAATCGTACATAGATGATATACCGAGACCAGTCATCAGGGAAGCCATGCTTTCGCTGTATGCCGCTGTAGCCTGGGTCATGGAATGCAGATCAATGGAGGATGAGATATAGTTTGGGGTAGAAGGAAGAAGAGTGAGCATACAGTATGTCTTTGAGTTCTATCTGACCACTACTACCGGTAACCGCAACGGCCGGTGAGGCATCTATCAGCACTATTGTCACTGGTCAGTGCGAAAACCTAGATAACTGGTAGATGACCGTCATATGACTTCCATCCCCGGGCCCGACACCCACGGCCAGACGATTACGTCGGACTCCGATATACGTACTTTAAAGTTTTGAAGTTGTGGTGATGCTTTGAATTACGGCTGTGCGGGAGAACTGATATGCGAAGGGTCATATATAGACAGTAACTCTCCATCAAGCAGGATTTGTGCACGGCTGCAAACTTAAAAAAACAAGTCTCGTGACATAGAAGGACGGAGGAATTAATGATCTGTCCGGGAGCGCTGATTGACTTTGGTCCGACAAGTGAATATTGTGTAGCTTCTCGACGCATACGATCATCGATGGCAACTTAATTCTACGTAGGCAATGACGACAAAATTGAGATGGTAGCATTAGGTCTAAAGGATTATAGCGACTCGACTCGACAGGAGGACGCTTTCGAAAAACCTGTTTCTCCTTGCATTATCAATGTCTCCTGATGCCCGGAGTTAGTGTCTGGTAAATCCAAGCTCACATGAACCTCTCGCGTGAAGCGTGCGAAACTGATTTTGGAAATCTCGGGTTCGTGGATTGTCTGTGGCTGCAGGTAGGATTCCCGAGCAATGAAGCTGAACGAGAATCAGTGACCTCTTCCATTACCACTCAGAACGACTCACTTGGCGAGAAGACATGTAGCATATACTGTCATACCAGGATGTCAGAACATTCCATGCACTCGAGTTGATAACAACAAGACTCTCACCGCCTCCAATGGGAAAACACATGTGTAGATGGTAGATATCGAAACGGCAGGCTGCCCACTGCATCTTGGTCAGAATCATGATTAATGCGCGAAATGAATAGAAGCACTCACAATTCCCATAGTGATAGATGCCGCCACCCTACACAAGAAGCAGTGAGTACATATACATTGTCAATACCAAGGAACTTGCATTGTAAGCAAACCCGTCTGTGAGCAGAACATTATGAGTTTCGTGATCGTTTGGTTAGTTCTGAGCACCGATATTAATTAGAGGCTAATTTCATGCTCGAACTCATTAATGACCTTGGCGATTCAGTTCTATTCCTATGGAGAATATAGGCCACAGTTACAGCGATAAGAATATCACTGATTGCTGAACAACCAAGCGAGATCGGGGTAGACCACTTCATTTTCGTTAGTTATATCCCGATCAACGGGAGAATGAACTCACAGCAAACATCGTGAGGTAAGTATAATTACTTCGTTTGAAGCTGTTTTCCGTTTCTGAGAAACTCCTGACAGCGTGATACTGATGAATTGAACCTACATGCAGATAGCAGTGAGAAGACCAAACCCTATTTCCCATGATTAAGTAGCGACTCTCCAATGCAGCAAAATTACTGCACCTTGCTCCATGATGCACAACGCAACCTGATGGGAGCAATCAGTCACTTGTTGCCGACACAGCCGACTTCGTCCTTACCAGAACGAATGTCATTTTCCGTTTACCACAGAGCCTCTTCTCGACTTCAGGCGCGCATCAGAAAGAAGCACAATAGTAGTACCTTGGTGGCACGTACGTCTGGAAACCCTGTAGATGAAAATGCCATGCACAAGGGATGTGGTCAAGGACTGCAAAATGACAGTGAGCTTAAGGTCAAGACGGTGTGGAGGGAAACTCCACTGACACATATTCCAGAATAAATCGCCCATTCTCTGTCGTTCCGTCAGACAAAGCATTGGTGGGTCACTGACAATACTAACGTCGACATATGGCCCATGAAACGGGGTATATCCTCGAACTCCATTGTATGAACGGACGAGATCTGAGACGTAATTGCCCTAGCGGGACCTCCAGTGACCTGCACACATTTTTTCCAATAGGGACTTACATTTGAGTAGCTTGCATTAACCTATAACACGACATCAGTCTTTCCGTCAAGTGCAGCATGCATAATTGGAGGTATTTACCAGATGAAGGCAACCTGTTCTGTATTGTCAGCCGTAAGTCTGTGATATGCGATCTAAATTCATACGAGAACTTTGCTCTGCCTGTTTTCTCGAGATCGAATTTTGTGCCTTCGGAAATAAATCCAGGTTTGCGCGGTCAAGATGAGGAAAACTCTATTGGCCGTCGTTAGATGGTCACCGATATGGTTCTCAATGACGCAATCATACATAGATGATATACCAAGACCAGTCATCAGGGAAGCCATGCTTCCACTAGCGAAGTTGTATGCCACCGCGACTTGGGTCATGGAAGGCAGCTACTAACGTTTTCTGATTCTATGGAGGATGAGATATCGATGAAGGAAGAAGAGTAACCACACAGCAGGTTTTAGAGTGCTATCTAACTACCATCGGAACTAGGACCGGTAACTGCAAAGGCCGCAGCTAGCGTTGTTAAGACGAGATGATCTAGGATGAGCGTAGCGCTCAACCCAGTGCCTACTAGGCTGGATGTAGCTACATAGCCCTGATAGACAGACCAAATGGCCCACTCAGATAGTCGTTCATGGATGTGCGAACTTTGTGAACCATTTTTGTAACATTTGTCAGCACCAGTAATGAATTGTGGCTGAGCCAGGTAGACATCTTCCAAGTGCACACGATCTCTGCAAGTGACTGAACTTCGCGGAGGGCCATAGACAGCACTATTGTCAACTTTTTTATACAGTCTTTACTCGCTCGCGATCACCAGCTACCCTAATTATGCCTCCAAAAAAGCAGAATGTGCCTTCAGGTTCGAAGGTCAAGGAGGACAAGGTAGATCCTCATGCAGCTACATCTCAGGAAAGAACTGACCGATCAGTTACTCTACAAAGACTTTTGGCATGAAGAATGTAGGTACAGTAATACGCTTCATGTCGACATTTTTTTGACCGTGTGTACAGAAAAATAAATCTGCCAGGGTCCAGAAACAGGTGCAGATCTTGCAGCAGCAGCAAGCCATGACTGGCAAGTCCAAGGAAGCGGTTGCGAAGGAGAAAGAAAAAGAACTACGCGAGAAAGCGAAACTCGACGAGGAGAAGCGGAGGAAAGAGGAAGCTGCTATGTTCAAGCCTGTTCAGACGCAGAAGGTACCTTTCGGAGTCGATCCCAAAACAGTGCTTTGCGCTTTCTACAAAGCCGGAAACTGTGAGAAGGGTACCAAGTGCAAATTTAGCCACGACCTCAATGTTGGCCGCAAGGTGGAGAAGAAGAATTTGTATGAAGATAGCAGGGAAGACAAGTTGAAAGGTACGGTGGTCATGAGTCAACTGGTCGAGTCTCTCATCGCGTCCTTTATCAGATACTATGGAGAACTGGGACGAAGAGAAGCTACGGAATGTAGTCTTATCGAAGGCCGGCAATCCTAGAACAACAACAGACGTGGGTCGGGATGCATCACCGCTGGGACCTCTACTCAACGTACGTATAGATCGTGTGCAAATTTTTCATCGAGGCCATCGAGACTCAAAAGTGCGGAAATTCCGAACTCTGCAGTTTGACTGACTTGATCATTTTCTTTCAAGGTTTGGGTGGTTCTGGGAATGCCCTAATGGCAGCGAAAAGTGCCAATATAGGCATGCCTTGCCTCCTGGGTTTGTGCTCAGATCGGAGCGCAAGGCAGCTGAGGAGGCAGCGAAAGCCAATGTCATCAGTCTGGAAGACTTCCTTGAAGTTCAGGCGAGTGCCGTCAAGGAGTAATGTGATTCCCCAATGATCTCACGTTGCGATATCACAGCGCCACAAACTAGGATCAAATTTAACTCCAGTCACTCCAGAGACTTTCGCGATATGGAAGAAGACTAGAATGGACAAGAAAGAGGCCGAGACGGATGCAATGCGGAAAGCGAAAGAGACGCAACATGCGGCTGGTAAGAACTCGGGCATGAGTGGGCGAGATTTGGTATGTAGTGATGAGATCATACGCGGACATCCCCTATTGACTCGAGAGAATTCTAGTTCCAATACAATCCAGAATGGTTCGAAGACGACGAAGAAGAAACCGAAGACTGGGATCTATCGGTATACCGTCGGGAGCAAGGCGACTCGGAAGATGTTGCAAGGGTTGAAGACGACGCTCAAAACGTCAGGATATATGATAACGATGGAGATGACGATTCTGGAGGGCCGTCATCGGATGGCACGTAGAATATCTTATCGTGTGCTTTACTTCAGGAAGTCATATGCACTCACCTTTGTCACTTAAGAGTGTGTTTACACTCACGGTTTGTACATAAGAAAGTCGGTTAATTTGCGTAACTACCAAGTCGCCGTTCCGAAGACCCCAATAATCAACTTCTGCCTCTTTCAATTGATTTCTCTGTTTGCGAGTTAACTCTTCTAGTTCAAACTTTCAATACTCAAAGATGTCTCGTATTCCTCAACCATCTCCACGTCCAACGGTGAAGACGACCCTCGCGCCTCCTTCTCGCTCACGAGCTCCGTCACCGTCTAAGCCTACCGCCAGTGCATCTTCCCCTCGCGTGAGGACAAAGTCAGTCCCAAAATCTCCGTCCAAGGCTATCCGCAGGCCACCGCCCGTCGAAAATGAGCCACCTGTTCCCAAAACACCATTGAGTGTCAAGGAAGCCGTCGCTATGAAGCGAGCCGAAGCCAGAAAAACCGCATCTACTACTTCATCCCGAGCAGGCTTTGGCAATAGCGCAAGTTTTGGTGATTTTGAGAACCTCGAAGGTGCAGATCCAATGGTATCGAAGAAGAACGAAGACGAAACACCCGAATTGGGGAGGTGGTCTGTGAAGGAGACCATTGAGCGTGCTCGAAGCACAGGTGAGTGGACGCGCTCTGTGCTAGATGCGCGCCGTTGATCAGACAAGGTCACTATTGCAGGTGCCATCAATTTGTCCTCTCGCTCTCTACCATGCATTCCTTCTGCCTTGTTTGACATTCATTTGGGAGTAACTCCTGATCCATTGAAGTCGGTATCTTCAGAGCCGCCCGTATCATCCTCCACGGATGCTTCAAGTTCGTCCAGGCGGGCTGGCCAACGGGAAGGTCCAGCGTGGTTTGAAGCCCAAGACTTGCATGTGCTCAAAGCATGGAATAATAACATCGTCGAAATACAGCACGAAATCTCTCTTTTTGGATCACTGAAGACTGTGGATGTAAGTGTTGACCGCGTCCTCCTGTGATAGATGGCATTTATATCTAATCCTTTGCAAGTTGCATCAAAACAGGATTATTCTCCTACCTGATACCTTTGCCGACCTTACAGCTTTAACTACCCTAGATCTTTCTCATAATTCCCTCACCGCGCTACCTTCAAACATATTTGCGTTGCCCAATCTCACGGTCATGAACCTGTCCCATAATGCCCTCAGCGAGCTATCCTTTGGTGCTCCGTTCTCGAAGTCTTCCTCACGCAAAGCGCGAAACGACACCTTCAGTTCGGGGGGTTTCTTTGGTCCTGTCATCACGAGAGCCTCGTCGCCATTGCCACGCCTTTCTGTCCTGGACGCGTCTCACAATAAACTCACCGCTTCCAGCATTGACCACGCCAATCTGCCTCTGTTGATAACAAAAGCTGACTTTGCCGCGAATCCCCTGGCTTTGGACGACTCTAACTTAACACCCGCATTTATTCGAGCCCTCAGTCACTTGGAACACCTCAAGGAACTTCGTTGTGAAACCGCCGACATCGGGGATGATGCCTTCCCCAGCCATTTATCCAATTCGGAGGGTCATTGTTTCCCTCAGCTGCGGATTCTTGATATGGGTGAAACTCGGGCTACTATGGAAGGCTTGCAATCTGCGTTATCTGGACTGAAGCAGGATATTACGTATGATTTTACTACTGAGGAGCCTCCCGAAGGCACCCTGAGGGTGTTTGTTGGCAAAAAGGTCGTTCGGGAAGCTTGGGAGGTAGAGGCGGAGAGAAGGGTGAAGAACCGTGCGTCTAAGAGTGTGGCATGTACGGAAGGCGCTGGTGTTTTCAGCAAAATAGACATAGGCCAAAATAACGTGGAAGTCGTCAAGGAGGCTTGGGAGATCGAAGCAGAGCAGGGTTTGTTGACGGAGGGTGGACGACGACGAGCAAGAGCGGCGGCAGAAATGTCAGCAAATACTGTAGCACCTCCGAAGCCCAGTACTCTTATCGGACGCGGACGCCCGCCTACACCTTCTAGCATCTCGCAACCATCATCGACCGCAAGTTTAACAAACCCGCAATACTACCATGCTGCAACTCAAACGCTCACTTTACCCCCACTCTCAGCTCCGACAAAGTGCCATGCTCGATCCTTCTCTCTAGCAACTCCATTCTCGAGTTCACCGTCTTCTCAAGGCAAAACAGATTTTGCCCTACCTACACTGACACTTCCACTCGCCGCCCTATCAGCCCAGTCGTTTGCCCAGACGCTCAGGATTCTCGTGTTAAGCAACCGCAAATTCAATCTTTGCGTTTCTCTCCCAACCACTGGCGAGGTCTTCCTTCCAAGCCTGGAGGAACTCGTCCTGGATGGGTGTGGATTCGGTGATCAGGTCTCGGTGACACGTCAAGCTGACACGGGGACTACTACTCCTCCGCGCTCGAACGACACGCTTCTGCCTTTGTTGACGCGCATGTTCCCCAGTCTTCGGACGCTGGATCTATCTTATAACGCTCTTACATCAGCTTCGCTGCAGCAAGACGTCCTGTCTTCCCTCATCCTGGCTGACAACTCCAATTCTCGTAAAGGTCTCAGGCATCTCCGACTCCGTGGCAATAGAATCAACGAGATCGATAGTTTCCAGGGCATCGCAGATCTGTTCAAAGGTAACCGTTCGGTGCCTGATTGGAAGCTAGAAGAATTAGACCTCAGAGACAACGAGATTTCCAAGCTTCCCGCAGAACTTGGTCTTTTGCCTCTGGATATCTTCTTGGTGGATGGTAACTTGTGAGTAGCCCGTTGCGCGTTAGTTGTGTAGTGATGTTTACGCATCTATCAGGTTCCGTATACCCCAGAGGAGGGTTTGGGAAAGGGAAGGGACGAAGGGCCTTTTGAGCTGGCTGAGAGGTCGCCTGGAATGATACCCACATGATGTAGCTCCTTGCATTGACTTTTCCCAGTTCGAATGCGATGACGTTGTCCCACTGTCTTCGAAGTGCGAGTTGACGGTGCGACCTTTTGATTCAGTAACTTATTGAGTGGCCCGAGCTTTCAGCGTGCTGAAAAGCGAGACTAGAACGCTTCAGTGGCGTGTGTATCAGTGCAGGTAGCACTAATATTGGAGGACACAGCTCCGAGGTAAGCTGCTACGCGGCGGGCCAACGAAAAAAAAGGCGCTATATCCCTATCTGTGATTAATACATCAATAGCGACGGTCGGTACACATCTCTATGTATGTAAGTACTTTATGAGCGACATATCACCCACGCCCCCCGTCAAAGAACGACTTATTAGTTTACTGCAGTCATGGTTGTTACGTTCGCACTGGTAGGCGTCGTGTCGGACAAGGAGCTGCGGTGTTGCGGTTGCGGTTTGTGGTCCGTACTGCGGTCGTAAAAAATTGATACTGAAATGGATTCAAGAGCGACAATTCCAAAGAGGAACCAAAATGCGGCAGCTCGCCCGGCGTACTCATGCGAACCCCCATGGGTGGCCTCCACGGACATCTCTATTGAGCTGATAGCAGCAAGGCCAATTGCGGATCCAAAAAGAAGTGCGCCGTTAAAGATGGCACCAACTGTGCCGGCCATGGATGAAGGCACAGCTTGGAAAATAGCAATGCTATGAAGCAATTAAACCGAGTTCAAAACCATAATGATTTAGAACTTACTTCGTGTGTGTAAAAGTCAGCATGGCCCCTACGGTTCCTAGTGCAAAACCTGGGAAAACATACGGCCAATAGTTCTCGAGCCGCCCTCCACCGACTGCCAGCAATATGGTACCGACCATGCACAAAGACAGACCAGTGAGAATAATCCACTTTGGACTGAAGATGCGAGAAAGTGATCCTGTGAAACTCGCAACGAAGGCTAAGATGGCTATTGGCAACCTGGCGAGCAGAATTCTTTATGGTGGGCAGCATGGAGTGATAGTGAAGACCTTACATGTGTACGGCCGACAATATTACCGACCAGTGAAATACATTTTGCCACAAGGTGGTAAAAATGATCAACACCGCGTTCCACCAAAATATTGGCAACAGTGCGATGGTGAACAGAACGGAGAAATTGTTGTAGAACCACGTCTGGGGTGGTCTGGTACATACATAATCAGCCGATAGTTTGGTGCGATGATTCTCGATAACCTACATTGCAGCCTTGTCCACAGGCATGAACGTTTCCCAGTAGAAAAATCCAACCACCATTAAAGTTGATATGACCAGGGGGACTAATACCGATGGGGACGCCCAACCATCAGTGGAACCAGACGTCACAGAAAAGATGAATAAGATGACTGCAACTATCCAGGTCCGTGAGCGGTGCAGATACGAATATGCTACAAGATTCATACCGGTTAGAATGCTTACGCCGACTAAGTCAAGACTTTTCCATTTCGCCTCTCCAGGTTCAAATGTGTCTACAGTCTCTGCAAGTTGTGATGGTACGATGAAAACACAAGCCAGAGCCACTGGCAAAGCCATACAGGCTACAAACCAGAAAACCCAATGGAAAGACGCCCATTCAACGAACATTGCACCAATCAGGAGACCGCCAACTGTGTAAATAATGAGGTTCGTCGTGCGTAATCAGATATGCATCTGGATCCTCACTGCTAGCGACTGCACCGCAGCCTCCGAATAAGCCTATCGCCCATGCTTGTTCTAGCGGATCGGGAAATACCTTGACGAGAAGTGTTAGGGCAGAGGGGACCGTCATTGAAGAGGCTGAGAGGCAATATGATCCGTCAACCAGAACCCGCATACGGCGAGAATGTTCACCTATTCCAGACAATGCTCTGAGAATGATGATCGGAATTTTGTCATCAACAAATCCGGCGCACAACGAAGTGACACCAAGACCGGACACTCCTCCGATGAACGCAGTTTCTGTAAGCCTGTCAGCATCACAAGCTAAAGTGGCCAACACAGCACTGACTTGGGTTATATACATCGCTGATACGGCCACTCTAAAGCAATGTGGTGAAATGCAGGTCAGGATTAACGGGGTTGGTACACACGATAAGCAGGAATGACGAAAAGGTTAACTGGGATGCGCTAAACATCCACGTGGATTGACTTGCAGTCATATTCATGGATAACTCGAGAGCAGGGATCGCAGAAAAAAGAGCTGCGGTATTGAAGGCATCCAAGAACTGAGCAAGACAGAACATAACCAGCAACACAAGCCTGCGGGTGAGAGAAAGTCTTTTACCATCATCAACCACGGAGAGAGTTAGCAGTGGCAACATTATGGTGAAAGCTGGAGACAAGATATTGCAGTCAGACGGTTTAGGAATGCGCCGACTGGTGAAAGGGTGGGATGGGATTAGTTAGGACGTCCGCTGTCGAAAAAGATGAATGGGTAAACATTGTACATAAGAGGTATAATTTTCATGACCAACTTAACTTGAGCAAGATACACGTATTCTCGACGTCGGGGAAACATCCCGGAGATCCTAGATATGACTCATAGGATGGCTTCCTATATGAAAATGCAAAAGCGATTTTAGATTCGTCAAGAACACTGGTCATTCATTCAATCACGAGCTCGACTTCATTGATAAGAGTTATTATGCCATGGGCCAGGTTAAAAGGTATCATCAACTAAGGGCACAGTGACTGCACTTTCGAGGCCGCTCTAGAGGAGATTACATACGGGGCGTTGGCATCTGTGGAGCATCCGCTTATATGTGAGTATCGAACGCATAGGTAGATGAATACTTTTCATCAGGGCCCGGATGCACAGTTGAAGGCCCGGCAGTTCAGACGAGTTCCAGAGACTGCAGTGAGGCCCCTTGACTGACTGCAGGTAGATAGAAAGAATATGACCAATCTGACCCTTGATGAAAAAGTTATGTCCCCGACATTGACCTGATCGAAAATCCCTCTTACATTTGTGTCTCTCTCGTCATCTTAAA
>QFEX01000632.1:12317-24098 GCA_003316505.1 Suillus alpinus
TCGGGCCAGCGCCCTTCAAAATAAATAGATTTCGAATCTGTTGTGACGACTTGGCCGTGACTGGTTGAGGTGGACCTCTCAGAATCTATCCTGTATACGTGTGTATACGTGAGTGGATGTCCAGGTGTGATCACAAAAAAAACACTTGTTGGCAGGTTTCGAACCTGCACCGTCCAAGAGCGACGGATTTCGAATCTGTTGCGGTAACCACTTGGATAAGCTTGGTTAAAATAAACCTCCAACGACTGACCATGACTGAACGTGCAAGGTGTGATAACGGAAAAATGACCGTGTTGGAAGGTTTCGAATCTGCTCCAAGAGGAACGGAGTAACCACCTGACGATGTTACTTAACGGACCTTCCATGAGTGAATGTGCAATGTATGATTAAAAAAAAAGTGTTGTCGGCAGGTTTCAAACCGGCCGCCACCCACCCTCCAAGAAGAACAGATGTCTAATCTATTCCAGTAAGTTAACCACTTGGCTATGACTGGTTAAGGTATACCTTCCAGGAATAAAACTAGCCTCGGATGTGTTAGTTGCTGGTGTAGAATACAAACTCAGAGCAGGATTTCATATCGACTCGTATGTTGAACGTTGCCAGTGAATAAAGAAGGAACATCTGATTCATAGCCGACCTCCCTTGGATCTACATGATTAAGTAAGCTTCACAGATAAGCAGAACGTTGAAGTTCCACCACAATATATGTACTGCTTTACTACGTGATGCATAGCGTACAATCGACACCGTAGAACACTAATCCCTGCAGTATGGTGCAAGAAGCGAACAATACATACAGAACACTCAGTATGTGCGTAATCAATAAACCCCAGGAAGCAATCGGTACTTCACCCTCTTCGCCCAATCATCCCATTCTTTTCCCAGAGCGCGCTGGAGCATCTTGTCCTCGATTGGAGGCCGGCTGGCGGCGAGGCAAGCACCAACTGAAAACGTGAAGAAGCCCATTGCTGCTAGCACTTTTATGTAAGGCACTTGTAAAAACCCGGACTGCCTCAACCACGATCCTTGGTCTCCATACATGATGAGGACTCCGAAATATTGGAGAAGGTAACCAGTGTAGCTTGGGTGGCGGACGATCGAGTACGGCCCGTTTGTCACAAGTCTGTGCTCTTTTCTGATGCTGAGCGGCCAGCTCCAGCACTTCCCCAATGTCAACACACAATAACGCCTGAACACGCCGCCAATGATGACGGCAAGGCTCCCGGCAAGGAAAGCGGGGCTGATTGGCGCGGGGCGAAGAGCGCGCAAAAACTGCACAGCTCTAACGTCTGGAATCTGCGAAGGGTCTATGTGCATGGCAAGGATGCTGGCCACTTCAACGGACGATGCTGCCCATGTGCAGAACTGTTATATTGTTCACCGATCCATATAGACAACGACCGATGTATGGGTAACATACCTTCTTTATATCGTTACCCCAAAGTCTCTGAAACCATAGGACGAAAGATTCGAACACGTTGGGTGCCATCTTCTCTTCAGCTGACGGTGGTGGAGCAGCGGAAAAAAACGAAATATGGACGGAAATGGCCGAAGCCATGATGAAGGGGATCTTCAATAAACTCATGATGTGCCGCTGAACTGTCTTTGGAACCTGCGGCGAGTCACCTTAAATACTTGAACATTGACACCTCCAGACATTCTATAGGCGACAAAACTCCCAGGAGGTAAATTGTTTATCAGGTGGGGAAGTCTTTTGCTCTGTAGAAGTCTGCAGGGATTGGTGAGCTGTGAAACTTTCCTTGAGCGTGATCAGGTGAGAGCAATCTTCTGCTCTATAGAAGTCCACAGGGATTGATGAGCTGTCAAACTGTCCTTGAGCGTGTTACCCTATTGCAATTGCTCGAGGATGATCTCCTAGGGACGTATCCTCTGAGGCAGGTCTAAGCGTCCCCCCGCGGAGTAGCAAAGATAAGCATGTGTATACTTACCATCAGAACATTGACTTTTCTCGTGAACACCTCGCCATCCTGTACATAGGCAATATACCAATTGCCCGGTTCGTGAATGATTAACAATGACATTTCATCCACTTTGGGCCAAGACAAGCGCGACCCGAAAATACATATAGTGTGCTAAGGTTAGGGTCGTGCGTCAGACAAGGACATAAGCATGGATATCCGACTGAGAACATACACCAACATATAAACATTACATGAGCTTCTCCTCGAACTCGACCAAAGCTTGAGAATCAGCTAGAATCAGCTACCGCTGTGCTCTTGACACAACCTCCAGGTGGAGATTGGCGCCCTGATTGGCGATTTCCCTGTTACTGTTCTGTTACTGTTAAGATCTGCAAGTGTGAGACTCCCGGCTGTGGATGCATCATTGAGGTGAAGAGCGCCTGACACGTCAAAGACGGTCCTGCTGCCCGTAGTAAATATATGCCGCGTGCCATTGGAAGAAAGGAATCACTGTAGTTGATGTGTCCAATGACATGCCAGTGCAAACCATGGTAAGTGCAGTCCTGACTGGATAGCAGATTTTACATGATCCACAGGTCGATATCTACTTCGAGGCACTCGCGAACCAATTGTTGTGACATCTGCCAGTGTCGCAGCTCAGAATGCTCGGGTGACCGACAATAGTTTCCACCGGTCCGCCCAGTTCCGTAAACTAGGTGTGAACTTTTACGGTTATTCGACAGATCTATTAAAGCCTGTAAAAGTTTAACTTGAATTCGGCAAAGGATGGACATATCACAGATACTTCTCGTTTATGCGAGCTGCATCGGTGTGGATGTCAACATCGAGTGTGAGCCACCTGTAGGCTTAACGGGGCTTTTCACCTCTCGAACAGGCTCAACTGTCAAACGATCTGAGCTGCGAACGAGGCGAGTGAAGCCTTTGCTGGTTTCATCTGATCGTAAGTATGGTGGGTCTAGAAGTTGATACCATAGCTGACGTGAGAGTCCGTATTTCCGGACACCGTGTATGCGCCAAGCACGGACGATAATCGATAGGCCATAGCCCCGAGGCGAGTCCCTCTGAGGAAAAAGCTTCTCAAGCTTCTCAGACTAACTCATCAGCATGCCTTCGTCAGCGTCCTTTGATAGCCGCTGGTTTTGGTTTCTGATTGGCCAGTGTTTGTCAGCGGTGACCTAGCAGGTCGGTAGCGAGGCTTGACCGGTCTGAAGATCTGACCCATGGGGCGCTGTGTTGTCTTGACATATGCATTTTCACATCTGCCTCTATATCTGCATGGGCGGCCTAGTACGTGCCGAGTCCCAATTAAGAACAAGCTTTTTCATAATGACTGATCTGGTGTACTGTTAAATTAGGTATCGAGGTGCGGAAAGACAGCGTGCTACGTACCCAGAACTTCGTAGTGATGCCAGCCACAAGAGCCATAATCAAAAAGGAATGACTTGTCTTCCTTCTATATGGCCTGGCCACCTGGGAGACTATATAGTAAGAACCGGGTAACCGAGTTGATTCTTGAAGCTTGAAGCTTGAAGTTGAACGTTGACGCGTGACGGTTCGTCACATCGTGTGACAGACAGCCATCCAGGCTCCCAGTGATTAATTGGCATGCTACCACTGCAAGTACTGCAATATCTATATCAATGACAATAACAATGTGGGGTGGTACTCTAGGCAACACCGGTACCATGAGGATGGAATGTGTCGTAAAGGCAATGTTGAATATTTCGTGCATGAGCTATACAGAGTCAAGGCTGGTGAGAAAGTTGTAAAGGGAATCGACGGTGCGTTTGGCAAGTTAATATACCACTAGCATGACCTCATATGTGCTGGTTTATGCTCGCGGTTGCAGCTGTAGTATATAGTATTCTCAAGACCTGGGTGCTGGACGTGGTGTATCATCTTCATGTGTGGCTCTTGCTACATTGCCCAATTACTCAACGACTGCGTCACGGTGTCAGTGAAACGTATCTTGCAATTGCGCTTCGGTTCTAAACTTCTAACCATGATCAAGGAAACGGGTTTGGTCGAGGTGCTTAACCGGATGTTGGATGAATTGTCTCGCGAACTCTGAGACTCGGCAATAGAACGGTAAGCCTAGTACTGTCTCTTGTTCATTTCAAGTAGTTTGACGTTTTTAGAGCTTATTCTCATGGCTGTCCAGTCGTTACTTGTTGTCCGCGCCTGCCTTGTCCATCCCCACTCTCTGGCTCTGTTTTTCTCTGTACTCTACAGCTTTTCCGAGGGGCCTCTCCCAACTTGACCAGGCGAATTATTGTACGGTGAGGAGCCCATATACACTCGGCTATAAAACCAGTGCTCTTTACTTGAGTGCGCACTTGGAATGCACCTTCGCGGCGTGGGCCGGTCTTTGTGTGAACCATCCTCAAAATTTATTCTGTGCACCGCATAGGAGGAGTCCTTCCCTTGTTATAGACAAGTGAAACGTCGATGTGGGCATCGTTTTAGGAATAAGCCCCCCCCTGCCTTCTGTCGCTGCTAACACTTATATCGTTGTTCTATTTGGGCCGTTCGTCTTTCCCCAGATCTCGGGGCTCTGTATACTGTACACTCAGTCCAATTACTAGCACTATGTTCAGAAGTATCCGCCGGCCATTCCGCACAACATTTGACGATCAGTACTATTTGGTTTCGTTCTTCTCATAACTTTTTGGCGTTCAACGTCAATATTTACGTATGACAAAACACCTTTCAGACGAGAACAAGAAAAATTTGTCAGACTTGTAGTCTCATATGGAATGTATCATACATAGGTTCTGGGCCGTTTCTTCTGCTTCATGCACCACTAGAGCAGCGATCGCGGATTCACCAATGAGAGCCTTCACAGATAAGTAAGTGGAAAATTACAGATTTCACTGCATGTTAAAGTACAATCGACACTTGATCGACACCATCAAACAAGTAATTACGCTCAGTGCGTTCAGCACGCATGCCATCAATAAACCCCAGGAAGCAATCGATATTTCACTTTCTTCGCCCAATTCTCCCATCTTTCTCCCAGAGCATGCTGCAGCATCCTGTCCTCCACTGGAGATCGGCTGATGGCAACCAAAGCGCCTGCTGTAAACATGACGAAGACAATCGCCGCTAACGATTTCATGAAAGGCACTTGTAGAATCCCAGACTGCCTCATCCATGACCCTTGGCTCCCGTACATGATGACGAACCCGATGTACTGGAGAAGGTAAGCAGTGTAGCTTGGGTGGCGGACGACAGAGTATGGCCCGCTGGTCACGAGTATCTGCTCTTTTCTGACACTGAGTTGGAAGCTCCAGTGCTTTCCTAACATCGATATGCAATAAAGCCTGAGCACACCACCAATTGTGACGGCGAGACTGCTGGCAAGGAAAGTGGGGGTGATTGGTGTGGAGTGAAGAGCGCGCAAAAGCTGCAGAGCTCTGGCACCATATATACCCTCTGGAATTTGTGAGGGATCTATATGCATGGCCAGGATGCTGGCCACTTCAACAGACGATGCCGCCCATGTGCCGATCTGTTGTATTGACCACAGATCCACCCAGACAACGACCAGTGGATAAGAGCAACACACCTTCATCAACTGTAAACCGCGAAGTCCAACAAACCATCTAACAAAGGATTCTGAGAACACAGAGGGTACTGACTTCTCTTCAGATGCCGGCGGTCGAGGGGGGGAATTCAACGAAATATGGACGCCAATGGCCGAAGCTACAATGAAGGGGATCTTCAACAGACTCATCGTGCACCACTGACGCCTGTGTGTCTGGAGTCTGCTATGAGTTATCTTAAATACCTAAACCTTGACTCCTCCATGCGTCTCACATGTGGCAAAACTCCCAGGTGAAAAATTCCAATCATCAATCCGGAGGTGGCGGACTTCCTATTCTGTATGAATTCACAGGGATCAATGAGCTGCCTTCCTTGACGCGCTCCTGGCGCCAAACACTCGACCATCATCAACAGGTCCCTTCAGCATGGCTATTAATATGCAAAAGTGCGGTCAGTCTGCCTCGGGAGGGGGAGAGATGTGTGCTGGATTTGCTTGGGGACGTTTATTGGCCAGCGTGAGCCGCCCGTGGAGCAGCAAAACCATCAGAATATTGGCTTCGGCTTGTATTGCACGCCGGGTGCGAGAGTGATAACCGTGGCGTAGTGTGGTCACTCACCAAGTGACCGTGGGGGATTTAAGTTCGGTGGCTTTTCAGTTTATATAAGCGTCAAGCCGTCACGCGTTTTTGACGGTGTAGACTCTCTCCAGATCGATTAGAGTCATCATGATGACGGTCGCTGTTCCATCATTCCGCAAGACACTATGACCACGCCATTGCTTGCCTTCGGCGCGTGAAATTGTGCGTGGTATCCTTGTTCCGTCGACAACGCCGTTGTCGACCAAGGACATCTACAATTTTGCCTTGAAGGAGACAAGGATCCAACCTGTCTCAGCCGAGTCGCCAGAGTACAACTTGAACGTGCCGAAGAAAGAGCTTCCAAATATCGTGCGTGGCATCACAAGGCAGCCCTCTACGCGACCGCCCCATACAGAGCATCCCATACGGTCTCTACAGTGAGTTGACACTGATATAGGCCTTGGTTAACGCACTCAGTCTCAACGCAGGTATTTAAAGAGAGTGGTGCTTCCGGACCTAGTGAATTCGAAGGATGTTGAGAAGTTCTGCACCAAGCGAACGGTCTCGCAAGGGGAAATTGAACACCGGCTTCAGACGGTGACCAAAGCTGTACGGAAGGAGCAGGCTGTATTACTTGCCGCATCACGAAACACTTGGTTATGGAGAACGACGACCCCTCCACCACCCAAGCCCACGCCCTGTTCTACACTCTCGAAGTCAGAATTACTAGGACTACCTCAGCTCACGGCAGCCGACGTCGGTGTTGGGGAAGATTGGAGCCACCTGAACAAGCGGAGGCAACACACGAGGAAGGAAAAAGTTGAACGTGATTTGAAGTGGATGTGGACGCTGCAGACCGCGAAGAGGGAAGCTGCACGGGAAGCATTGCAGCTCAGTGCACCAGCTTCATAGTCTAAATCTTTCTATAACGTGCAGAGCAATTCACTATTGACATCGCACTGTACGTCGATGCCAGTACCATCGTTCTCTTTGTTCGAATTAACAAAAGGTATTCAATTCGACTTTCTCCGCAGCGTACTCTCTTAGTAAGCACTTGTTTGGGTCTACGCCGCGTAGACGGCGCAATGGCACAGTATTGCCAACACTATCTACGCGCCCCGCGCGTCAATCTCAAAATAGCTAGTAGCTACGCCCCGCAAACTTTACAGTTGTTGGGTGGGTTCACTTTTAATCATCGCTGATTGATAAAGATCGACTATCTTCCTTCTACCTGGTTTTCCTACGGAAGACCACTCTGTCCTACAATTGAGGCGAATTAGTAAGTTAGTAGTAACTAATGGTTCAGCTTGACTCTTGGGATCTACTTCTGACGACAAGTACAAGCTAGAATCGATAGATACCCGCTGATGGCTTCCAAATTTACCAAGCTCCTACAACCACTCACGATAGGACCCTTCACATTGCGCAATAGGGTCATAATGTCGGCACTGACACGCTCTCGCTCTGTGCCTACCAATGTTCCAAATGACATTAACCTCGACTACTACGTCCAACGTGCGCGCGGCGGCGCTGGGCTGATTACAACTGAGGGAACATTGATCTGTCAACAAGGGCATGTTAATCAAAATTTAATGAGTACCCGAGCTGATTGCTCTAATTTTTCAGGACTGAATGGCAGAACGCACCTGGAATATGGAATCAGGACCAGGTTGCCGCTTGGAAAAGGATAACTGATGCCGTGCACACAGAAGGAGGCTTGATATTCACTCAGGTATGACTTCATCCCTAGTATTCTTCTCGACCTAATACAATATTACTACAGCTATGGCATCGTAAGTTCACAATCTACTCTCGTAGAGTGACGTATCACACTTCTTCCACCGTATAGTGGGCCGTGTGAACCACCCAGATGCCCCTGAACAAAAGGCTTCAGGAACGGTGGGCTATCAAGTGCTTGTTGGTGCCTGCCACAAGTCATACTGATCTGTAACCGAAGCCTGTTTACGGACCCTCTGACATAGCAGCACGTGGGGGAAAGTTCAGGTTTTTGCCTGGTCAGCCTGGATATGTGACCGTAAGTAGTATGCTGCACTGTGGCTTTTTCTCTTCTTAAATCACCTTTAGCCCGTTGCAGTAGATGACCCTCGCGTTATCATCGACTTGTACAGACAAGCTGCTATCAATGCCAAGGAGGCAGGCTTTGATGGCGTTGAACGTGAGCAGCCACTTCCTTCCAGAAATCCTGTTGATTGTGCTTTGCAGTTCATGCCGCAAATGGGTACCTCGTCCATCAGTTCTTAGACTCCACGTCGAACAAGCGGACTGATGCGTACGGCGGTTCCATTGAGAATCGTGCCCGCTTTGGCCTCGAAATTTTGAAGGAGCTCGTGTCCGTCTGGGGCAGTAAGAGAGTCGCGGTTCGCTTGAGCCCATCAGGTGGATATAACGACATGGGGTATGATTAGCGGCAGTCTTTTCCACTGCATCAAGCGCTGATTTTGAGCAGGATGCCCTTGCAGGAGAACATAGACACTTTCCGATACTTCATCAGCCAAGCAGATCTTCTCGACCTTGGGTATATTTGCCTGGTACGCTATATTCCAGCATTCGACCCAAAAATCGATGGTATGACAGTCCACATCGCACGTTTTTTCTCCAATTAAATACTTCCGCAGGAAAGTTCCGTGCTACAAACCATGACGTGCTGAAGGCATATCGCCCATGCATCAAGAAATCACCTCTCTTCCTCAACGGCGGCCTCACACCTGAAGAAGCCAATCAACTCATTGCTGAAAAGGAGATAGATGCTGCTGCATTCGGAACCCTCTGGATCGGCCACCCCGATCTTGCAAAGAGAATCGAACACGGTATTCCAATGGACGCAAAATTGGATCCGAAAACTTTTTACGGAAGAGGCCCACAAATCCCTTATGAACAGCAGAAGAAAGGATACACCGACTATCCTGCGGCTCGGCTTTGAATTGAAGTTTACTCTACGACAAGTATTGAAAGTCTTTTGATATGCATCCACAATGCAATGTAATCACTACTAGAACACGATATCATAGTGCTCTACAAGGCATGTCGTCGGTAAGTTCACTCCCGCTCTTCTTGGCTAACTGGATGAGGCATCGCGAAGTGAATTGGAGACATCTTGTCCACCGATGTATGATATAGAGAGGTGATGCGGCGACGGCCATCTTCATCTGCCTGAACTTGTTGAAGTTCCACCCTAGAGTTGAAATTGGAGGGAGAACAGCATGATGAAAACCCATATCGTACCTTACACTGAAATTGATATGAGTCTAGTGTTGAGCGGGAGCAGCGCGAATTCGAATTCGAAACCTCATGCTATGAGTGATCTTCAATGTTCCGGAAACCACTGAGGACTAACACAACAAGTGAATAATTATGCATAGGATTAGGCGTGGGGCCTCACTTCGTCCGGACTGTCACTGTGGTGATCATGTTCTCCCAAGAGAGCGTGATGAGTCCTATGCTGGCACTGGCAGCCCTACACGATGAGACGCTGTCCTTGAAAGCATCAATAGTCAAAAGTGTATGGTTCACGCGAACCTCGCAAGAAGGCAAAAATACAGCATCGAAGGCACTCGTAAATGCCTCACCCTCGCGCACTTCGTAAAGTGCACCTAGGCGAAACTGTGTCCAAGAGATCAAGTCGGGCTTAGACATGGATAGTGATTTTTTTGGATCTTGAGCTCAATACTACGTTTCTATGTTGCAAAGGGCATTTGCGGCCGCTGCTGCCTGAGGAGTAGAGCATGGAGAACTTACCCCAAGGGGATGATGTGATGCAACCTTGGTGAATTAGGAGAAAAGGGGGTTACTATACTCATGGATAAGTGAACGATCCCGCAGTGCAGTATGGTAGAAGAAACAAATTAAAACGAGTGTATATGACAGAGCCCTTCAATAAACCCCAGGAATCAATCGGTACTCCACCCTCTTCGCCCAATTCTCCCATTCTTCTCCCAGAGCACGCTGCAGCATCTTGTCCTCCACTGCAGGTCGGCTAAGGGAAACCCAAGTGCATGATACTACAAACAAGAAGTTGATCGCCACTACTAGTACTTGAATGAAAGGCACTTGTAGAATCCCAGACTGCCTCATCCACGATCCTTGACTTCCGTGCATGAAAATGATTCCGACACATTGAAGAAGGAGACCAGTGTAGCTTGGGTGGCGGACTACCGAGTACGGCCCGCTTGTCACAAGTCTGTGCTCGTTTCTGACGCTGAGCTGGAAGCTCCAAAATCTTCCTAACGTCAATATGCTGTAAAACCTCAATGCGCCGCCAATTGCGACAGCAAGACTACCGGCAAGGAAAGCGGGGGAAACTGCCGTGGGGTGAAGAGTGCGCAAAAGTTGCACAGTTCTAGCGCCATAGATGCTTTCTGGAATCTGCGAGGGGCCTATATGCACAACCAGGATATTGGCCACCTCAGCCGACGATGCTGCCCATGTGCTGATCTGTTATATTGTCCACAGATACATAAAGACAGCGATCAGTGTATAGGAGCAACCCACCTTCATTAAGTCCATGCAGCGAAATTCCAAAATCCATCTAACCGGGAGGGATTCGAACAACGAGGGCAGCACCTTTTCTTCAGATGACGGTGGCCGGGCCCGGGAAGGAGAAGTCAACGAAATATGGATGCCAATGGCTGAAATAAGGATGAAGGGGATCTTCAATAGACTCATGGCGTGCTGCTGTACTGTTTTTTTTTGGGCCTGAAATGAGTCGCGTTAAATACCTGGACATTGACATGCTTCCAGACGATAAATCCGAGGTGAGTCGTAGGTGCCCTGTTACCCTTCCGAAGTACTTCGGCTCCCAGATGTTGAGAAGAACAAGGTACGTGCGTTACCTCACTTACAGCAGAGGTCAAGACCTCCAGCACCGCTCGGTAAGGTATTTTCTGCTCGTGTATAAGGTTAAGCACTTTGCCATCGCGCGTCTGCTGGCGCCCACCACGCCCTACCTGCGGTCTTCCTCCGCCTATCACACCTAACCTCCACCTTCCCGCGCCACGCGCCAAGCCTAACTGCAACCTCACAAAGCCTGGCGCTGTCTCAGACTCCACGCCTCGAAACCTCATGCTGGCTGATACTGACCCCCACACCAGAGTAACCTCCCAAGGCCCTCCCACCACTTCCTGCTTTCGCCCATATCAGGAAAACTTCAGAGTGCTTATTTTACCTTAGTCTACTTAGTAAACCACGTACTTAAGGCGGGAAAGGAATACACAAATGAATTTAATCACTGTCTAACTAAGGAAGACTACAAACACAAGATAAGGATACATGAGAAAAAATGTTGCAATGCCCCAGGATTTGTTGGAGTAAGTATGGTCACAAATGACCTTTGATGCGAGTATGAAAGCAAATACAAATAGACGGTGACCCGAAGAACCTCTGGCAGTGGGACAGCGCGCGCCGCTGGAGAAGAACGAGGGCAGCGAAAGTGACGGACGAGTGGAGTTTGGTGCTGTGCAGAGTTAAATGAGGATGGGGGTACTCTGGACAAGCAAAGACTCGGAGACAGTGTGTTATAAACCGAGCACACAACCGCGAAGCCTGCCCGTGCGGATGGTGTGGTGTCACGAAGGGAAAAGTGGTTGCCGTTGCCGTTGCCGAGCGTCAGAACATTGTCCTGTAGTAGGTGCCGTCGACTCTGCTGAGCAATGACATTGATATTCGTGGTCAAGAGGTTTTTGCCCCCGCTGTTCCTA
>QFEX01000633.1:18521-29286 GCA_003316505.1 Suillus alpinus
TAAACTAAATGCATCGTTAATGTAGGGCTATATGGGCGATAAGCTACGTACACAATGCGATCAACGAACCAATATTGTGCCTCGAGGGCGATTTCTATTGGTTGCGTATAAGTCAGCATGATTCAAGAGAGCCAATAGACCCACTGATGTGAGTTTTCGATTTGACACCCTTGACATGTTCGTAGATACATATAGGCTCATCGAAATCGTGCAGCCAGAACAAGAGCCGTTTGTCGTGCTGCACGAAGTAATAATTACATGCATCGCCTTTCATGTCTTGCAACTCTAGAACGAGATGCGTTAAATCATCGATCATATCACCGGCTTTTAAGAGTAACTGGTCAGCTAGATGATTGATGGCCTTGAGAAGCTTTTTGTTTCTCAGATTTGCGTCCGTGAAAACGTGCTTTGAAGTATTATCAACGCAGGCAAAGAATTGAAATGACACACTACGACATACCCGAGCAGCGTCGTAGAAGTACAATGCTCCCTCCGGATGTACGACACTTTGCCAACAATCGACAGGCGTGTCGGTAAAATCGTTCTTTTTGGCTGGGATAGGCTTTGTTTCGGTGTCACTCCTTCTATATCATAACCAATTGAACATGTAAGGACAAAAGACGCCTGAAAGAACAAAAAAGCATACACAAGCACCCTTCCTTTGTATCTCTGGCAAAGCTTCGGAACCAACGGTTTGAACCTGCTGGGATCCCATTCCGTTGGTAACGTAGATGGTGACCGGGAATCGATGGAAGTGCAAGAACTTTGAGCAGGATGCTGATTGACCTGAACTTGAAGCTGGTTTGCCTGGATAGGTGGACTCTGACTCGGAGCGTTCACTGGCGCAAGGACTGGATAGACGGCGCTTGCAGCTGTAAAATTTGTTGTCCCTTGTTCTACACTGCCCTTCTTTGGCAAAATCCTCTGACAGTATGCAAGGAGACGGCTAAAAAGCGTTTGCAAGCCAGACTGCGCAGCCCGGATGCCTAACTTGTGGATGAGGAAGATGCATTGGCGTAGGATGGGCCGGATGTGTTGAACAGATGTGTTGAACAGGAAGCCTAGCCAGGTCAGGATCGTCCGTAAGTGAAGAACCATGGAAGTGAGCCCTTACGCTTAGCCCCAGCACGTTGGTGACAGAGGCACATTTGGCGTATGCCAGGCTCAGTGGCGTGGCTGCATTAAAATGAGCGCTTACTATAAAACCCATTTTCAATTCAGACCACTTGCAGAGAGTGGCAGCTTGTATCTCTACCATCAACCGATTATCATCGCGCAAAGTCAAGACGCTCGAATCGTGCCATGCACCACGCTTTATTTCTCCCTGAAATTACATGGAATATTTTCGAGTTCTTGAATCCTTTTCTTTCGGGACCTGAAGGCTCTCATGAGCCCAATCCACTTCGTCTGCGGGATCTCACAGCAGTTGCGATAACATGCCGTGCGTTGAGCGGGCCGGCGCTCGACGTGCTATGGGACACTCAACTATGCTTTGGACCATTGCTGATGTGCATGCCGCCGTCCATCGTTGGAGTTTGGGATCGTCATGTTAACGAAGGCGACTCGGATGATGATGCAGTGAGGATCGTACTTCGGCATGAACGAGACTTTTTTGAAGACTACTCGGGTAGGCATCGCATGATTGTAAGTGATCATATCTTCCTCTGATCGGTATGCGTCTCCCTCACGGATGATTACAGCACCTGATTGAAGACACTTTGCCCTCAGATCCGTTACACATGCTTCCTTATGCTCGACGCATTAGGAGGATAGGTTCGCCTGAAGCCGAATGTCGATGGCCTCTTCCCGAAATATTTTCGATCCCCTGCTATATCATTAATTGGCTTCTTTCGGCCTACCCTATGGAGCATTTCCTACCCCGTCTCACCCACTTGACCTGTACCGACGAAATGGAGCTTCATGATCTCCGCATTTCATTCGCGCCATTGTCCCGTAGTAACCTCACGAGTCTCACATTTTTTCCAATCTTCGATGATTTTGTGGAAGGTTGGCCATTGATATCAAGTATGGCCAATCATCTTCCTCGTCTCCGGACGTTACAATTGGGAGGTAAGGCATGCTCGAGGAGACATGCATTGGTTAACACAATTTCGCAGTTGATATTAGGGAAGACATGCCCATGTTTTACTCTCAGGCAATCGCTCCCATGTGCTTGTTCCAAAACTTAGAACACCTGGATTTTATGATCCATGGGCGGGATCCCAAGTATCCTGACCTCGCTGACCTTCAGAAGTTCCGTCTTTTTCAGAATCTAAAAAAGCTGAAACTGTCAAGCGGTACTATTTTTACTGTCAGTTTCTTGGCAGCATTACAATCGACGATGCTCCACACCCTTGACTTGACCATTGTTGACCACCGCTTATCAGCTGGCAGTCAGTATGAGCAATTGGACCATCATCGACTCTTTTCGTCCCATCATCGATACTTTTCATCCCTGCGATGTCTGACGATCTCAAGTAATTTTCATTTCATGATATCGCTGATAAAAGCTGTGCAAACAAATGCGCTGGATAGTATTTCTCTGACTATCAACAACACCCCCGGCCAACACACTGTGCGCACGCTTACCACCTTGATCTCGTCGAAGAGGGGATGGGAATCATCCCTGAGGACCATTACCATCAACCGATCAGGAATCAACCGACCGGAAATCAACCTAGGGCTCGACGGGGTTCACAGTGCTAGTCACCCATACTTTCTTCCCATAGAAGGCCTCTTCGTCTTCTCCCACTTGCAGCACGTTATACTGGATGACCTCCTAATACCACTGAACTATGGTTTATGCAATAAAATTGCGACTGCGTGGCCAGACCTAGTCGAATTTGATTTCACACCTGCCACCGCACCGACAAGCCCCATGGCTGTAGATCCTGGCCATGGGATCTTCGTATCGCCTCTTCAGGTTCCTCCGGCGATAGAGAATATCGATCTAGGCAGACTGCTTACCTTCGCAAGGAATTGCCCAAAGTTATCGTGTCTTCGTATCCCATTGGCAACGACAGAGCTGCCAGTGCTTGATTATGAATCACTTGTTATGTTGTCCTCGAGCCCTGTGCGGTCCGCCTGCATGCTGATATCAGTGGATGCGGATTTATCCCCCGCTCATCCGAAAGAAATGGCAATTTTTCTCGCGACGGTGTTTCCTGGCCGAGACATCAAGATCGTACTCGCTGCGTCCTTTTGCCGGCAGGATCAATACAAATCGTCAAATGGGTGGTATGAAGTTGTAGAATGGCTCAGGAGGTCACAGTCAAGCAGTTTCGAATTCGGCCCTTGCCATCGTAGACAGCGTTGTGCCGTGTGTGGGGTTGGTCTGTAACATTATGACGAGAATTGACAGTGTGTATATACAGCAAGTCGCGCGCACACACACACTGCAGTCATAGTTGTCGTCTAAGTAGCTGCACGTTTTACAGCTGTGTAATAGCTGAACTGAGAGCAGAGAAAATCGAATAAGAATACAGTAAAACATACTACTCGGCTGAAATTTAGGCTACACTTTCTCTATCCATCCGCCGGCGTTTACGCTCTTGCTCCTCCATGATAAGCCGTTCTGCAGCTGACATTGGTGCGGATCGTTTCCTATCATTCCCACCGCCACCCTCTGGGATCTCAGACTTGACAGGAGCGGCAGACTTGAACACGTTGGGCCGCTTCAATGGATTGGTTTTGAGAGGATTGACGCCAGGCTTCATGGCAGTCAGCTTCAACCCTGTCGGAGCGGCTGTCGTCGTCGTGTCCGATGTAGCCACTGACTTAGCAGAAAATGACAGAATCACTTTCTCTGCGCCCTCTTCTCTCTTGAGGCCCTCTCCGGCAGGGGGGCTCGCACTTCCCTCGTCACTGGCATCTTTCTCCAACTTAGCCCTCTCAATCTGCTCAGCAATCAGAATGCGCTCGCGCTGTTCATCATCCCGCGTGGCTCGATCCTTTTTCATAGAAGCCTCTTGCTTTGCGAGCGCTTTCGGGCTGCTGTCAATCCACGCAATAAACCACCCTTTCTCAGTTTCGTCCACGCGCACAATCCCTGAGCGCCCCAAGTGCTTGGCGAATTCGGTGAGAGTCACCCAGCGGGTGGCATTCATGTGAAGGTGATCCTTGTCTTGGATGAATTCTTGATAGACTTGATTGACGCGCACGCGTTTCGTGTTATATCTAACGAATGACAAATAAGGTTGTAGACACTGATATCAGATTGAAACAGAGCCACGCACCGTCTACTTAGAAGCTGGACGAAGTCATGCTGAAACTGGCTCGAGAAATCAGCGATATGCCGCCCGGCATTCTCGCCGACGACTAGCATCTGGCGGAGATGGGCCTCGGACTGAGCATGGCACTTGAAGCCGTTCTCATCTCGGCACTGCTTCTCACAGACTTGGCAGTACCACCGCAGGCGCTGTAGGCCCTTGGATTTCATCTTATTGGCGAGATACTTTGGTGTTCCGACTGGACATCAAACGTTAGTGGGAATTATTTTGGTAAATGTAAGTCTGGCTGACCTTCTGCGCGCGGCATGGTGGGCAATAAACAGGAGGTCCGGGTAAGATTGGAGTAAGCGTTATAGTGGTCTGAATCAGTGAACGGAAGGAGGAAGGCGAGCTTAGTAATAGTCGTCTTGAGAATTCCTGGCTCACGTGACCAATGGCGGTGCAATGACTTCAGTCGCGGCCGCGTCACAAGCCTGACAGTGCAATTTGCCATCACGAAGGCCTACAACAAGCGCAGGGACTATGCTCAGCGAGAAAGCAAAAGGGAAGCAGCGTGAAATAGACCCGCCCGTTGACAAGGCCTTGTCCTCGACACCACCGGATAATTCAAGAGACCTGACGATCCGATTTACTGAGGGTGTCCCCGACTTTAACCTCACAGTCCGACCGAAGGACTCAGTCAGGGATGTCAAAGCTAATGTGCGTTTTCGAGAGTATATTTAGTGCTTGTCCTATGAACAGATGAATACAGATAGTTAAAGGTGTCCCCCAATTGAAAGACCGTCGGCTTCGTCTCATACACGCTGGGCGCCTGCTAACGGACGGAACGCTCCTTCACGAATGGCTGGCAACCCTCGAGGAGCGACAAGTGCGAGCGTCCGCTCGACAAGAGATGTCAAAGGACGATCAACTGGTGACATGGTTGCATTGTTCTGTTGGCCCTGTGATCGAGCAGGGAGAGAGTGAAGAGGAGAAACCACAGGTGCATGGCGTATAGAAATGTTGATTCTTGTTCGCTTATTGCTTCTGGAAACAGGTTGCTCAACTGCAGCCACTAAGGGGATTTGACAGGCTTGCTGCTGCTGGGTTCTCTGAAGACGATATCGCAAATTTCAGACGGCAGTTTCACAGTCAATCATCGTCAAATTATCTTGACATTGAGTTTGAGAACGAGGAAGACTGTATGTCCTCATGAGTTAACCGGAAATTATGCTCATTATACCGCAGATGACGAACACGCCCGAGCTCTCGAAGAACAATGGATAGACTCTATGGATAACGTCAACACAGCGTCCCTGTCTTCTTCTGCTTCCTCACAGAGTCTCATTCTCCGTGGGATTGTCATTGGGTTTTTCTTCCCGATCATACCATTTTTCTTCCTGCGTGAATCGAAACCCGCAGTTTTCTGGGAAGAGGGCGAGCATGAGAGTGGGGAGAGTGTCATATTTTCGTCAGTCTCTTTTTCTACTTGTGAATTGCCCCATAACTATATGCTGACTGGGACCTAGACGGCGCACACAAGTGGGAATCGTGTTTGGATTCTTGGTGAATTTACTCTTCGGGATGTGGAGATATCTGTTGGACACATCGTAGGTGCACATGGAACTCTTATCATTGGAACGTGTATAGGGCCCTCGAAGATACCCATGTCGACTCATCAGAGTTCACTAATGTAGAGCTTTTAGGGTAGCATTGTTGTGTCAGGCAGGCTCTTGTGCTGCACCGCTCCGATGGCAATGAGTCAAAATTTACTCTATCGCTCTCCTTCCCGACACGTTCACCTTCTATCCTCGAGCAACGAATGCATTTGTAAAAGGCTCATTATAAGAGTATCAGACGTTAGCACGAGAGGGGATGCAAAGCAAACCATCAGGATAATTCTACTCTGGCAAGGTAACAAGGTTAACGGGTGCACCGGATAATCCAAGATCAACAGTCTGTACTAGAACTGTACCAGACTAGGATGCGACATACATAATGCTATACACCTATATGAACGAAAACAATCCTCTGCTCAAGCGGCACTTTCTCCTTCACAGCGTACGTAGCATGGTTGAGTGCCGAAGCCGCCTTCGTACAGTCCATGACACCCCCTTCAAATCTTTGAACATATTCTCACAGAAAGCTTCAGCAACATGTTTCACAACAACATCGTCAACCACCCACAAAGTGCCAATAACGCTCTTAAACCCAGAAAATTGCAGACCAGCTGCAAGGTGAATGACATCGTCAGGCGTGTTCTCATCGCCGACGGCAGTATGACACGCCGATAAGAACGCGAACTCAGCTTGCGGAATGTTTTTCTCCTGATATCAAGCAGTGTCAAAGGTTTATCTCTCGTGTGGCTGCATCGCCAGGAATAATGGTGTGGTTTGCAGTCGCGGGGACGAGTTTACTGACAAGCTTGAGCTCGCTGTCGACAGTGGCGAGCGCCTTGCCGTACCCTGCGCCAGGTTGACCCTGTCCGATCGCCACGAAGGATGGGGGCACATGTTTCTTCATCGTCTGCTGAGCTCTGATCAGAGCCGAAAGTATCGGAACGTAAGAGCAGATGTAGATATCCTCCAGGTATGAATCTAGCCCAGAGCGATCCGCCTTTATACGAAAGGAGTTGGCTGCATGGAGAGGGATGGATGACTGTAGATAGAGCGTGAGGATCACAAAACGAATACAAGGGTGACATGAAGTGACCCACTTTTAATTTTAATAGATTGTTCCCAGCTACCGAGCATGATGATGCAAAGACATGGGGATTGAAGATGGGGTGAGTAGTGGGTAGAACGAGTGGTAGGAAGAGACAAGGAGTAGGAATATGGGGGCTGGATGAAGTTCAGTTGAGAGTGAACTAGGGGAAGCAGGTTAATGAACCGGTATTAGTACCACCCCGCGACACCCGTGCCTGCGATATATATCCCGCCTTGCCGGCGTGCTACCACGCGTGAGATCAGCAGACCGAGCTGTGAGTACTGCTCGACCCCTGATATGTGATCACGAGGGGGCAGGTTAGAATTTAATACACAAGATGCCTACGGCCACGAGCGACGTCGATGATATTTTGAACACCTGCAAAGTCGACCCTCGAAAAAAATTCACCGCCAGCACCATCCATAAGACCAACTCTGAAGCATAAGTTAAGGGACGCAGGAAGGCTATCGGGGACTTCGGCCTACTTGCACGACAACATCCACATCATAGGCTGTTCGCTGGACAGCACGATGCGGACTTCTTACTATGTGACAACCACGGAAAGAAAATGGCGAAAGTATTTTTGCACTCGCGCTTTACTGGACGAGAAGACGATTACATGCGTGTGAAACACAGGAGAGATGGAAGGGGTATGGATGTGTGATATATAGCCAGCAGTGCTGCAGCAGTGGTGAGGTTGCTGTTGTGGCTATCTGTCACAGCCTGATTTCTGAACAGTTTGGTCCCCGTCGTCAATATTCATGTTGAGATGAAAATAGATCTCCTGTAGCACAACTGACTCTCTTCTGCCTGCTGACCGAGTCTCCGCGGGATCTTCATCATGTTTTTCTACCGATAGAGCGTTGCAGTCCGAGAGCCTGCCTGCCTCTGAGGCTCTGACGAAGGTTAGCAGCTTCAGCAAATACTGGTTGGCAGGATCTTGGGCCTGGCTGATTCATGTTCTGTCTACTGGTCCACATAATGCAGTTACGCTTGCGTCTGGGCGTATTGGGTATGATGCATATATGATATCGGACACGGCCTTGATGGTGCCTCAGCTCAGTTAACTTCCGATCAGAGATTCGGTGTATTATTGATATGCAGTGGAATAGCGCTGCAAGCACGTAGGTCAGTGTCACAGCACTAATCGCAGCACGCAGCACACCGCAGCACCCTCTGCGTTTTTTGATCTTTGATTGTTAGTCGGAGTTCTGGCGTGTCGGTGTACTATGTAGTCCCGGGCGTCGTTGTAGTAACTGGCTCACACAAGATATCGACGGCATTCCGTACCCAGGCTACCCTACGAACAGCAGATGAAGAACTCGACTCTATCACTCCAATCGGCATCAACTACATGATAGATTTAGTAAGGTACATTTTGCATCAGGTTTCATTGGATTAAGCGCTAGGGGGGTGCGCTGGCAGCTAGGTTAAAGAACAACAAGACAGGCTCATGGCATGCGGTCATTAACAGTGCTTCTGACTCTTCTTTCCCCGCATGTCGCTATCTTGAGCTAAAGATGGTGTTGCATCTTCACAAGACATCAATCACAGAATCTCAATAAAGATGTCTCTGGCTGTGAAAACTGATGCCTGTCACCTCGATGTACACACATCAGGAAAACCCTCCCACATAAACTTAGACAAAGCTGCAACTAATTAGATCTATTTTGTGCAACTAATCCGAGTTGAGTGTATTAGGTGGGCTAAGCACCCTAGCCAGACTTTATTGCTGATTTTCAATTAGCAATACCTTTTTGCCATTTAGAACAATTAGACATGTGCTAGTAGACAACTACATCAGCAAACTAGGTGGTCAATAAAAGAAAACAATTACTAACCATGAATCCTACTTTAATTTGTGCCACTTTCTCGGTTTGAACTCTTGACCAGTTGAGATCACATGATCAATTCTCACACTCTCGAGCATTACTTACCAATAGACTACATGACCTTGTATATATGTAGGCAGCAATTGATATATATACCATATCCAGTGGACTTAGAATAAAATGTGATACTCTATAGTCTAATATGATAGTCTACCATTAGGATTTTGATAAGGAGTGACTACAGTAGACCATGGGACCTTTTTCGAAGAAAATCAAAGTTGTAGCCCTTGTCAAGGGTAGTCTATCCATAGTCTCATGTCATTTTTTGGTTGAGATCCTAGTCAGTTATAAGCAAAATAATAGAAAGTGGTGTGTTCAAGAAAGTTCAGGCACACAAGTAATGTGACTGAGGTTTGCTTATTGAGGCTCAATAGTAAAGAAAGACTTGATGAAATTTCGAGTTTTTGGTTATTAGGGACTAGGATTCCATGATAAGGAATGACTAGGGTAGACCGTGGGAATTCTTCCGATGAAAATCAAAGTTGTAGCCCTTGTCAAGGATAGTCTATCCATAGTCTCATGTCATTTTTTGGTTAAGATCCTAGTCAGTTATAAGCAAAATAATAGAAAGTGGTGTGTTCAAGAAAGTTCAGGCACACAAGTTGTATGAGTGATGTTTGCTTATTTTACTAATATCATAACAATTGATCCAAATCAAGTGTAGACTATCGTATTAGACTACTACTTAGTAGTTCAAAGCTACTAGTGGTGACGAAGACCTCCAGCAGCAAAATCTGATTTCCGGGCACCTGACCACAATCATGGCTTGCGCAAAGTCTCGTGCACCATTCAAAACGGAGAAAAAATAGCTAGCATTGCTCTGATCAGCAACATTCCTTGTAGTGCACATCTAATTCCACGTTTTGGCCCCATCACCCCCCGTGAATGGAGTTCTACTAATGTCCTTGATGAGTGTCCTTCATTCTTTGTAAATCCACACTTGGACAGACATAGTTTTGTAATGTTGCACTAACTGCGGACAATTATCATTGACTTATGCTAGACTATAGTTCCTAGATCTAAAATGTATTAATTTGTACAACTATCGAAAATTTAGCTAAGTCACTCTAAGTTTAGATGGGAGGGTTTTCCTGATGCAACCACTCACCTTCGTCAATAAGTTCAGATGAAGGAACCGACTTTCGATCACGACAAGCAGCATCATGACAATAAGCAACCCAGTCGCGACCTAGCACGATGTCGTTAATGAGGCCATGCAGTACAACGAAAGGAAAGTCGGTTGTCAAGCCTTGCGGACCGTCAACGACAGTCAAAGTGAGACAAACAGTGCACTCCAATCGTCGCCGTGTTCCATGCAGCACAGCCAGAGAGACTGAAGACGATTCCTGAGACAAATCACGGGAGATAGTAACAGCTTGTCCTCCGATGAAAAACGACATCGCAAGGGTTGAAGCATTCGATCGGCATTCGATAGAAATGTTGACTAAGATTTGAAAATTTATCCGAATTCCGGAGTTCGATTAGGTGAACTTCCGGACACGAAAATACAATTCCCCGCCAAAAATGATCGAAAAAGTGAGGGCATGTAAGGTGCATGGGTAGAATCTATGTAGAATCTACCGTGGACTCGCGTAGAAAATTGGTAGACTCCATTCGGATAACTCCGTAGAATCTACTGCAGTCTACCGCTGTCGATCTTCGTTGTCAGTCTGTTGAAAACCACAACAAAAACAACAAACAAAAACAACGCTACTGCTCAGTGGTCCTTATGCTGAGAAGCACTGGGCACAGTAGTTGTTCAATTGGGTGGTCCGATCCGTATAGTGCTCTCAACACTTCGAGTGTTGAGGGGTTTTGAGGCGTGGGAAAATCGAGATAAGAGGAGCACTACTAAGCCTGGGTAGACCTAGCAGGTTTGAGAACGATTAAAGAATAACACTGCACTCGAGGCAGCTGACTGGAATGACTTGAATGGACGAAGGGGAATGAGACAATGTT
>QFEX01000637.1:3279-18803 GCA_003316505.1 Suillus alpinus
TGTCCTCCATTTCACGTGCTCCTATCGGAATCCCTATAGTACATAAACCCTTGTAACTCGTAGTAATTCAGCAGTTCGAATATCATCTTAGATTATGCTCATTCCCTTTTCCCTGGACCGGAATCCATTTCCTGGTTCAAACTCTGTGTCCTAGGATTGATTCCTTAGGACTACATCTCCACCTCTACCTTAGGGTGTCTACCTCTGTTGTTTCTACTCTAGACCTTGTCTAGTATAGTCTTATCTCTGTCCTCGTCCTTTCGGCCTTTCAGCCTTTTGGCCTTTTGGCCCTTCAACCCTTCAACCTTTCGGCCTTTCGGTCTTTCAGTCTTTCACTCTTTCCGTACTTCGGTCTTTCCACCTTTCCACCTTTCGGCCTTTCTGTCTTTCCACCTTCCCACCAAACATTTCCACTGTTCTCTGTCCAGTTTCTGTCGGACTAATCCTCTGGAAGTCCACCGAACTAACCCTCTGAAAGTCCGCCGGACCAACCCTCTGAAAGTCCACCGGACTTTGTCTCTGAAATTCCAACAGACTTGTCCCCTCAAAGTCCACCATATTTTATTGTACTCCACTGGACTTTGTTTCTAGCCTTTGGAAATTAAGGGCATGTATTTGGGTAAGGGGCACAGCACACGAGCTGAAGCCAAGCCCTTTGGATCCGCCCCCTTTGGGCATGGTGTGGGAAGTATATCTGCACAACGAAGAAATGGCAAGCTACCACTAGGTATAAACTCTACCAAATCCTCTATGTTGTGGGACTTTGCTAAGCCTAAGGCTAGTTCGTCCCTAAAGGGGTCTGCTGTCTGATATAAGAGTGATTGTCAGCGTCTTTAGATATATAATAGGGTAACCCGAAGGTCAAAATGTCGGGTCCGAAGGTAGATAGCGATGTCCGATGCGCGGGAAAGTGTGGGTCCAATGTGCGGGAACTGCGATTTCGTCGGCTTATGACTGGAAAGGAATGCGAAGCGTCGGGACTAGTATCAAAGCGACTGACGATGTCAAGAAAGAGTGAGGAGGGCTCGGGTCGTAAGGATCGGGTAACCGGGTGTATTCAGCGGGTGTCTAGGTCACAAGGTACCATGGACCAAAAGTATCAGGGAAGTCCCCTCTACAGGTAGGTAAGGTTTGGTCATGGTTCTCTCGTCCTATATAACTAACTACGTAGAGACCCGGAGCGCTATAGGCGAAGATAGTAGCGAGTCATCGGGTCCGAAGGTAATATGTAAAGTAACATGAGGCACAGTGGGGACACAGGGGACGGGCCTGGACATAGGGGATAAGGGTTCCCAAAGGGTATGGGCAAGTCCGATGTGTCGGGTATAGCGGGTCCGACGATATCGGGTATCGGGTTCGTCGGGTTGTGAGCGGGTGGCATCGGGTATGACGGGAAATGGATGGGAAGTATACCGTGACTATAGGCTATGCAAATACCTGTGTTACAAGGCTAGGGAACACATGTTCTCTACAACGGTCTTAACACATGGGCATGATCCAATACAAAGACAAAACACAGATGAAACTCATCTAGCTTGATATATCTGGGTGAGCAGTAGCACTGAAGGCCAACCTCTAGCCATATCAGAGGAATTCACAGCTGCAAGGAAAAAGGAAACAGAGAAAGCATTGTAAAAAGCATGACAAGTGGGTTGCACTACCAAACAAACTTGAATTAGCAAAGGGAATGAAAGTCATGGACACATTTAATGTGGAAACCGATCTGGACATGGCCAACAGAACTCGCCGAGAAATAACAGAGATCATACTCGACGAGCGCGAAACAGCATTCTTGCCCACAGCACCATCCAATCGTGGAACTGACATATCATCACAAGGTCAGATGATCAGCAACTCCATTGTAGATATTGCGGCGCCTCCTGGTCATGGTGGTCTCACACATTCAACGTGTATGTTGCCCTGTCATGGCCATGATAATATTCAACTGTTGGGAGATTTAGATGAAAAGTTGCGAACACTTGCGAATTGAAGATGCGAGATTGGTAAGGTTGGACGTGGAGACGGAGAAATGGTGGTATGAAAAGACGCGGAAATCAGGAGAAGATATGATACAATATGTACTGCCAGTGGTCGTACTATAGCTAGTAGTAGTAGCGATGGTATGTCTGCGAGCATTGTACATACAACGTAAATTTGTCTATTACTTCCCACGGATGCATAACTTTATCCTTCCGCCACAAATTATTACAAGCTGTGCATGTGAGTACTTGAGTAATACAGTAAACAAGGTAATCCGGGGTAGGGCTGGGACGCAGCGGCAATGGTCCGATATGATTGATTGAGCCGCGAACATGAGCTGGGGTTTGAAAATGTGACTATGCTATTACTTCGCTGAGGTTTGAGATCGCTACAGGTCAACTACAGGTCATCCACCGAGTAGAATATAAGAATCAGCTTGCAATGCTAGAAGTTCTAGCTATAGTAGAAGGTTTAGGTTGAATTGGACAAACAAGAATCCGGCAAAGCAAAAACCATCAACAATTTTCAAGGACTCGGGCATTACATGACACACTGGCGAACCTATACATACAACCTGGTAGTGTTATAAAAATATTCGCACATCAGGTGGTAATAAATTACACAACAGCCATACATGTGACATTGCGGCACTGCAACTGACAAAGGCTCATACGTCTCCCTCGACCTCACATTTCACCCTCTTCTGCGGGGTCTCCGACATAGCCTGCGCAACATCCTCCTCGACTTTGAACCTCTTCAGCGGGTTTGCAGATCCACTCGACTCGCCTCCCAGCATCTGATGGATCCCATCCATCGTCATATCCTCTTCGTCCTCGTCTCCACTCATGACCTTGCCCACCGCCTTGCGCTTCCCGGCCTTCGTCTTCTTCGCCTTTCTGGGCTTCTTCGGAGAAGGGACGAATGTGGTGCCATTCTTCACCGCCCACTCGATCTCGATGACTCTGTTCCATGCGTTACGCCACGCGCAGATAAGAAAAGGCAAGCAAAGAAAGACGTCAGAATTATTGCTTCGACTCAGATACCATACAAAGGAAAACATGGACAACGAAAAGTATCCACCTCTCTTTCAGCTTGACGTTATCTGGGACATACGTCTCAGCTTTGCGGTATAGGTCGAGCGCTACTTGGAGGTCGCCCCTATTAACATCGTTAGGTAAATGCGTAGTATATAAGGAATATTGTCGTCGCCGCGCGGGAAATATTGAGCGCGATGCGGACACGTACTTTTCGGAGTGAGCGCGGGCCAGCATCACGTACGCGCGTCCAGTTTTCTTCCGCGAAACAGGTGAAAGCACATCTGCCAGCTGAAGTTCTTTGGTCCCGCGTTCGCTGTGAGTCAGTCAGCGCTGTGGCATGACCTCGCCGGTAGAGCAGACATACTACTTCTCTTCCAATTCCTCAAGCCTCACACGAAGTTCATGATCCAGATCCCGGTGCTGCGCCATGAGCGGGGAAAGCACCCCAGTCGGAAGTCTTTGGACCTCTTCTTTCAACCTTTCTTTTTCCCTCTCTTTCTGAAATTTCAACTGCAATGCGATATTCTCCTTCTCCTGTCGGTCAAGCTCTTCGCGCTCCTTGAGACGGCGTGCAACTTCAACTTCAACAGCCCTTGCGATCTATCGAGCTGTATTTAGCAACGTAAAGGGTGATCGAGAATAGGAGCATTTACGCACCCGCTCGTCAATTTCCTTATCTGTCAACTGCATCATGCTAAAGTTACCACTTGTCTCTGCTTTCTCGCTAATAAGTGCAGGCACTCCTGAAGGACGACGTCCCTTATGGCCTCCAAATACCCCAATGCCGCTGGCGCGTGGTACACGAGATCTGCTTTGACCTGCGCCAGCAAGGCTTGCTCTGGGTGCGGCACGGGCGATGCTGGGCCGTGGGCCACGCGACGGACCTGCGACAGCTTCCAAAGGCTGGAGTATGGCGGGTGCAAGTTTCGGGGGTGGTGGTAGGATTGCTGCGAAGTGGGGCTTGGGTTGGGGTCGCATGTCTACAAAGCATTAAGTTTTCATGAATCATGCGACGGTTTTAGTGATAGCAACGCACCGCGCTCGTTGACCACCGGTCTGTTCTCGACGTTCTTTGTCCGCACTGCGAAGCTGAAGGTAGTTGTGAGTTAGGGTTAAGAAGTTGAGAAAATATGCATGTGGACCCACTTCAGCGTGTTCAGCGTATCCTGCCTAAATTTCGTTCCAGGAGCAAGGTTGCAGATGAGCAATCCCACGGAGTTCCCGCCGAGGGCGTCTTGGAGGATGCGCGTGAGTTTGGAATTGCGATATGGTATTCGGGACTGCATGCTGTCAGTCATAAGGCTTCAAATTGACTATAAAAACGCACAGCCCCCTGGTTCAATGCATGCACAACCTGCCCGAGGACGCTCAGGCTCTTATTGATGGCTGCACTCTCAGCCATCCGTGTGGGGTCGTTCCCAGTTAGCTTGTTGTTCTCGGACCCAGCAAGATCAACGAGGTTGATCTTTCCTGTTAATGCTAAAGGAATATGATATATCAATTGCCTAGGGAAGATGGAAGATCAAATTTGGTCCTTACATTTCTGTGCCGAAGAATCAGTCATCGTTACCTCCAGCGTTAACATCGCATGCGAACGAGACGAAGAACGATTAAGGTTTGTTGCGCCCACTGAGCGGTGCTTTGATGCTTGGCTGCATCCAGAGGTAAGCAGATGCCTTCTTGGGTGCCACACCGAATGATGCACGTACGAATAAATTGCAACGAATTCTTCAACTGAGGCTATCGGTATCGAACTCAAGTTTGCAACAAAGACTTGGCCCACATCATTCTCTCGTACAGGGAGTTTCGGAGCCTACACATCCCGGGAAAACAGTCAGACACCCTTGCAATTAAAAAACGAAAAACGGTTGGTAGAGGTTGAACATACCGTCTCCCGATCGACTAACAAGTCATAACACTCGTCTTTATAAATCTCCATGTACGACACTGCGAGTTCGACGTTGGACTTCAGCAACGCTGCTTTCTGTTCGAACATGGCCTGTCACAGTGGCATTCGCAATTGTGTAATGTAGAACATGCAATGGAAAGTATACGCACCTCGACAACTCGTGGAATGACGCCAGGGCATGTCCTTGTTCCTTGCATTGTGTGTGTTTTTCCAGAGGACGTCACGCCGTACGCAAAGATTGTCACGGTCTACGTCCATTTATACAACAAGCATACAGAAGGAATGTTAAAGGACGCACGACGCCACTGTATACAACGTCAATGAGCGGTCTCACATCCTGCTCAAAGATCTCCTCATGTGTAGAATCTTGGTCGTAGCAACTGGTAAATCTAATTGAATAGTCAGTCACTGCACATGGCACCTCAAGCATCGACGAGAGAAAAACTGTACCCACGGAAAGCGAAAGACTTGCGTCGCGTCCCGTGGGTTGGGCACGCGAATCCACGAGGGTCCCTCTCCGTCTTCGTCGTGCGTTATCTGTATCCCTTGGTCGTCAATTTCGTGCTCGATGCGTGGTCGCAGGCGCGCGGCGATCTTAATCTTGTGTGTGCCAGACATGTATCCTAGAGGACGCGGCCTGGATTTGAAGAGAACTTAAGGACTTTGATTGCAAAGTAGCGAAGAGGTTGTCAACTTTCAAACTTTCAACGAAAGGATGTCAACCATAACGCGTGTACACGTGACTGTCACGTGATGTACCACAATGGTAACTTGCCAAGTTGCGCACCTGAGCTTACGTAGATGGCCAAATATAATATTCATTTCATTTCAAGTGCCTTGGTGTGGTCAACCGTCACTGCAAGTGATGCCCCCAGAACTATTTGGCAAAGACGAAATTGCGCCATCCACAGTGTTATTATCTACTCCATATGAGTGCATGCCCATGCCCGGTATTCATAATGCGCATTCAGTTGTCAACTTGTGGCTTTCATGATGAACTTGCCGCCATGGTACACCGAGGTTGGCCCTGGAGTAAAGGAAATCGTCCTGAACGTTTTATGCGGTAGCACAGGGCTGCACTCCGCCCTTCCAACCCCGTTGTCAGTCGATAAGTAAACTCTGGCTATTCGCACCAAGATTGTCACTTTATTCCAAGCGAGCGCCGAGCACCCATCAGCTGAGCAAGCATTCAGCTTTACCTTACGAACACTGCAGTGCTTTGCAACGATGCGATGCAAACAAGATAACAAACAACTGATTCACGGCCATCACTACATCGTGAAGTCGACAGCAGCGTAGAGGCAGTCAATGAGTCGAATCATGCCACATCGACACTTTTCACTCGAACAGCCTGAGAGTGTTGCACCTACAGCTGACGAAGAAGTTTCGGATTAGTCGTTTCCTTTGTCTCTACTCATGTTCAACCATCGGCCCTCACTCACATGGGTTTGCATGACAATCACCGTGGGTTCAAGGTTAACACATAGCCAGTCTCTAATGAGCTTGATCTTGCAACAACATTCCAGTCGAACCTGGAGCGGAAAGGCGATGCTAAGTTGACCAGTAAAGCGAAGTGAGCGCATTTTAGATGTTTTCCGAGGTACATGTGCTCACCGATGAGAGGAGAGCGGTGCGTGCGTGTTTTCATCAAATGTGCACGCTTGACATGTGAACCGTCTCCGTTGGAATCTCATCGCTGTCATCTGTTGCATGCGATTCTCTGCGCGCGGACACTGGTTCCTCGGAAGGGTTGTAATCATACAGCTCAAATTTGCGACGCGACAACGACGGGTGCACAAAACTGCAGGTTGGCATGGTGTGGAGCTTGATGTGTAGCTCACTTGATTGCCCTTGAACCTGTATTGTCCTTCAAGATGATTCAGCGAGTGATATTGGCCTCCAAGTATACACGAATCAGAGTATGCCGAGGTTCCCAGCTATCGGGACCGCTCGTTGATTTCTGCCACAGATGGGGAACATTGCCAAGCAACCTACTTCGTTTTCTGTTTAAATGGGCGGCTCCTCATCGTCAATAACAACGCGGGTGTGATCTCAGTGACCGTCTGTCCAAAGTGTATCGCCGACAGCCGTGATGCTTGTGTATATATGGGTCTTCTGTATGGCTCGTCTCCATGCCGCTTAATCCCGACGGAGGGGTACCCGTGACGGGCCGTGAGCGGCAGCATGGACAAGGCGTTCGATATGCGCACTGGGTGGCCTGCTTGCAGGGGCAGTCTTAAATGGCAGAAATTATGCAGCACTCAGTGGGTAATGACCTTCTCGGGACATACAATGCGTTGACACGATGTTGTGAACACTGTAATGAAACCATGTACGTTCTGCGTTTGTGTCGCATTACAGACACTCGGTCATGTTATGGTCTCAAGAATTAGGATTGCGGCGTTCAGTTCTTGGATTATGTACCGCGACATCGCGCAGCATGGTTCGGTTCAAGGCCATGCTAACTACGCTACAATGTATTCACCAAGCGTGTGCTGGAATTCACTCGGTAGAATTGTCTCCAAGGCGGCGGTTTCTTTGCTACAGGGCAGTGGTCTGCAGTGGTGGTGGCCGTCACATACGCCGTTTGTTCGTTGTACTTTCGAATTTCCTTGGTTGTCGGAGGTCGTTTTTCAACATGCCATTGGTGATAGTCTCCGACTCTTAATTCCCGTGTATTGCAAATGGTCTCCAGTATCTATTTCTGAGTTACTAGTCGCACGACTTACCGAGAAGGTACTGTATTTCAAAGTACTACATTGAAGTTGCATTGAAGGCTTGCAATCTTTTCTGCATAGAGGTGTTTATGCGAGCACGTGATGTTGTGTATTTTTAGATCCAATCACGCGGGCATACATAGCATATCCTAGCATATCCTGCCCATGCAGCGCCAGGTGAAGCGAGCTGTCCACTGCTGTCCATACAAGCACTCTTAGGGCAATATCATTATGTTAAGTACTTAGCTCCGATCAGACCTCATCAGACTGAAGTCAGCTGGTCCTATGATACCATCGAACGTTTCGAGCTCCGGAGTTCGAATATTGGCAGATGTGCTTTTGTCTGTACAACCATAACCGTAAACTCCTTGTTTTTTCCATCATTATATGATACTATCCGAATCACTACCAGTGACTCGTGAGGGGTTTTTCGATATTCACTGATAAGCTGAAAACCCCCTCATTGATAGTAGTTGCCTTTGATAGAATGAGCCACCCCGCACGCGGTAACCAGGGGTTCATGATAGCGAAGGCTTAAACGTTCTGATTTAATGTTCAACATTGAACAATTTTGCAGCACACCCATGGCAACACTTCATCTTCGTGCGAGTCACGACCAGGAACCAAGTTCAAGGGGAAGTTACCACAAAAACGATCAGAATGCGTCCGTTGTGTAATTATATCAGATAAAAGCTTGGTTGCTCTGGCGGTGTTGTCCTCACCTTGTTCCTCACTTCTTCCCTCTGTTTTTGTACTCCTCATTGCCAACTGCTTGTGCAGGTTCACTAAAGGTAATCAGTTGCGTCAACTGTGCACACACAGATTAATTATTCGTTCTAGCTAGGTCTGGGACCTCGTTTTTCAGTGGCAGGAACACTCCTTTTTTTTCTACATTCCTTTGACCCCCAGGATGCGGCCTCCTACGTATATCAGCCTTTCTTTTACCTTCCTGTCCTGCGCCTCAATCGCAATTGCGCAATGCACGCTTAATATACCTCAAAATCCCCTTACTGCACAGGGTCTCGCTACTCCATATGAATTAACCGGGTGCAACGTAAGTCGTCTTTATCTTCTGTTTTCAAGCGCCTAAGTCACGCTTATTTTTTCTATCTGGCCTTAGCAACTAGATTTTGCCAACGAGGGTGTGTTTGTCGAAGCCGCGATCATCGATCCTGCGACCGGCCAAATTCAGATATACAATCCCCTGGTCATCAATGCTGGGATGACAGCCGTCGGGACCAGCAGCAACACCAGCACCAGCACCAGCACAAGTAAGAGCAGCAGTAGCAGCAGCAGCAGCAGCAGCAGCAGCAGTAGCAGCAGGAGCAGCAGCGCGAGCACGACTTCCAGTTCAAGTTCGGTGAAGAATGGTAATACTGGCACCACAACCTCGACTACGTCATCAAGTACATCACCTTCCAGTTCAAGTTCAGTGAAAACGAGTAACGGCAGTGCTAGCACCATCGCCTCAACTCATACGACATCTGCAGGGGCTACACTGACCCAAGCTGCTAGAGCAGCCGCGACCACAGGGGCTGGCTTTTTTATTCCCCCGATTGTTCCAACTCTCCCCGCCAACGCAGTTGTTGCTTTGTGGTTTGGCTCTAACGCCCAAACTGTCACGCTCACGGGGGACACTGCAACCTGTGTCAATGGCTTGGGCACTTCAGTGTTTGGGCAGGTACGACTTTGGATTACTGCGTCTGACGATTACCTGTCAACTCACCATTTCTACAGTTTGCGTACTGCAATGCGCCAGCATGGTTCAGTGCCGCCAATACAGCAGTTCAGAACGGTATGACGAAAGTCCTCGCCCCAGGCACAGGGTCTGGTCAAGCCTGTCCTACCATTCGCGACTTCCGCATTGTCGATCAGGTCAGCATTGACTGCAGCCGTCAACTTGTATCATCTGATCATAGTTGTGACATAGGATCAATCAGACAATGTCGTCACCACGTACCTCATGATCGGCACCAACACTCTTGCTCAAAATACTCCAGCTAACTCCCAGGCGAACCCCGATGCGGAGGTACTGTCGAATGGTGAGCTCAGCCCCATTGTGCCCCGACCCAACTTAGCGATTGCCATTGTCTAGCATCCGACAATGCCCTCATCAGTGAATTCATACAGCCTTCTCTCGGGTGTACTCCTTATTCGAACCCTTGCACAACTTGCTCAAAAGGACAGAGTCCCGCCCTCGCCACTAACGTTAGTGTTTTACTGGCCATGCTCAATGTCAATCAGTAACACTGGTATTTTTCTGCTGCAGGAACTTCAGGCTTCCTTTTTCCCACCTGTTGGTGGTCCAGCAATGGTGCCCCTGAATGACCCTATGGTCCTTGTTGATGGGCAGCAGTCTCTCCAGAAAGTAAATCTATATCGAGCAGGTGTTAATCAGGCCCAAGCCGACAACGCGAATGCATCAGGCACGACATATTGGTATGTTATGTTGGGCTCGCTCTGCATCTGTTTCCTAATTAATCTGTGGTCTACGTCCTCGACAGCCAACAATTTGCACAGTCAGGTCTTTTCATCTCCTTGAATCAACAACTGTTCTCTGGCACGACATCGCCCGCCGCTGACCAGGCAACGAATCTATTCACTTTCCTAGCCATGAGGTTCTCCATGTCCTTTGGTCCAGTACCTGGTGAATATTTTGAGCGGCATTCACTGTCATACGTTATTAATCTCCTTTTGCGGGGCTGTAGGTCTTGCATGCACACAGCTATTAAATGTTGTTAATCCGGTAACCCTTACGACCGATGGAAATGGCATTGTGACGGCTGCAACAATCAATACACAAGCGCTGCAGCAGATTTTGGGAGGAGTGGTAAGTGGATCCTCTGGAATTACACTGGTAGGTGAATAATGCCGCTCGTCAGACGCCTACTAGCACCGTCACCACCAGCGCCACCCAATCGGGTGTCCGTTTAGTGAGCACGTCTTCTGGAGCTACGACTGCGACCCTCTCGACCATGACTGCTAGCAACACCACCAGCATGACCCACTCGAGCGTCCAGTCGGTTAGCACGTCTTCTACAGCCGTGACTGCTAGTAAGACCAGCAGCGCAACCCACTCGAGCGTCCAGTCAGTGAGCTCTTCTACAGCCGTGACTACTAGCAAGGCCACCAGTGCAACCCACTCGAGCGTCCAGTCAGTGAGCTCTTCTACAGCCGTGACTACTAGCAAGGCCACCAGCGCAACCCACTCGAGCGTCCAGTCCGTCAGCTCTTCTACAGCCGTGACTACTAGCAAGACCACCAGCGCAACCCACTCGAGCGTTCAGTCAGCTAGTATGCCTTCTGTAACTGCGACTGCGACTGCGACTACCCCTGCCACCAGCGCAACCCATTCGGGCTCCCTTTCAGTTAGCACGTCTTCTAGAACTGCTACTACGACTTCTGCGACCACTACTTCGCACGCCACGACTACAAGCGTAGCGGTCACAAGTCCCACTACGGTGGCTACTGGGATTACCTCGAGCGGCGTCTGTACGTCCACCGTCACCGTCACTGTCACAGCAACTGTCTGCCCATCCTCAGTAAGAATCAAACCAGCTGTGTTGTATCTGATCTGATAGCTCAATCTCGTTCATTCTAGACCTCTCAAACGACCTCTCAAACGACCAGTCATCACTATTCGGGTCAGGGAGGGGAACATTATTGGCTCAGAGGACTTCCGGCAAGGGAGCATTCGCGGATGCAGAAGAAGAACAGGCACTCGTCCGACTGGTGAATGGCTGTGCCGCTCACTGGTGGGTTCACCACAAGTACGAGATGGATGATACCCCTGCAGTTTGACTTTGAATTCTTATCTGTGGACGTGCTGGATGTCGTCCCAGTGATATATAAAATTGCTACTTAGCCTTCGTATCGCTTTCGCGTTTGACTTCACCTCTCCCTTGTTCGTTGTCGTGGTTATTGTATTCAAGTCGTCTACGTCCTGTATGAGAAGTAATGATTGCAGACAGTGGTGAGGAAGATGCACTTCAACTTGAAGTCTGGTACGCCCAATGTCGTAACGCGTTAACGGGGCTCACTGCTGGGCGACTACCCATTGATGGTATTATTCAGCTTTAACTGGACAGGACGTGATATCATAACACGTCAAGTTTTGGAAATCAAGTTTGCTTGATCGATGTTCCAAATTTCACTAGTGTAGGGGGCAGAATTCAGGTCTGTCTGCCAAAAAAAAACGACAATGGCAGTTGGCAAAATGGTTTCGAACATGTTTGAACTTCGGCATCAAGTGTTTTATAAAAGTACTGGTGTGCTCCGGCGGTGCCATACAAACGTACGAATAAATTTAGACCTTGTAAAGGGGACAGGATTTGTGTAACTAGGAAATGTGAGTGTAGGTGAAATACTCACGGAATGCTCAATGCTAAACAGTAAGCTCTCTAGATCTTAGTCTTGAAAATACTCTTGAGATATGTAGATGATTACTATGCCCAAAGCACTTGTACGCCAGCATGTCAAAAGAGGGGGCCGGCGCGCAAGCGCCGCTACGATATATATTATGGTCACTGAGTATCGTACGTACACTATTAAGCAAAGGCAGCGGCCAAGAACTCCTCAATTTCTTTCTTGTGCTGGGCCTGTTCGCGTGTATTAGAGTAGGTAGAAAATCAAAGGCCCAACCACTCACTTTGCTACCTGTAGCGACGGAGCTCGTTGGCTGCCTTCCAGCGTAGTACGGATATTTGCCTTTGTGGTACTGCGTCTCGTTGGCGGCAGTCAGTATACGGGGTCCAACATAAGTCCACGCCCCATTGTTCAATGGCTCCTCCTACGTACGGGTCAGCTGGAATATCAAGAATCGACAAAAAAAAATTACCTGACACCAAAGTATATCTGCGTTGGGATACTTGTCAAGATGAGGAGTGATCTGTAAATGTTAGTAAAACACTGTAGACGACCTAACGAAGCTGACTTACGAGGTCGTAGGGGAAAGGTGAAATCTGCTCAATGCGGCTGATGATCACATCTTTGATGCCCTTGGCGTCACGCTCCTGAATGAGGGTCTGGTATACTTGACCTAATCCCATGGTGAGGTCACTCAAAAACAAAACAAACGGTGCGACATACCGGTGCAGAGGATGTGACGCCTCACTTCCTCAGCAGGCACTAGATGTTCAGGATGGGAATCGGGAATATAGCGTTCGAAGTGAGTGTCGCCAACCATCTCCGAAAGATCCGAACGAGCATTGGGATGGCGCAGAAGTGATTTCGAAAAGAATATAATGAGTGGCTTGCGGAAGTCGCGGTGAGTTTGACGACGGAGCACGTGGAACTGCAAGAAACTCAGTGGGGTACTCACGAAACCAAAGGGCAGAACTCACATAATTAGCGGGCGTACTGAGACAACCTGATCAGCGGCGTCATGAGGGTTGGAAAGATACACGTACGTTGGATACACAACTTGCATATTGCAATCTTGGTGCTGCCTCTCAACTTTCTCTGGTGTAGGAAAGACGTTGGGATGGTCATCGCAAAGTTGGAGGAAGCGCTCAATCCTTCCGCTTGAATGCTCAGGACCTTGCCCATCATACCCGTGCGGCAAGCTCATGACAAGGCCGGAGCGCTGCAACCATTTCCGTTCGCCAGAGGCGATGAATTGATCGATGATGCACTGGGCGTTATTGGCGAAGTCGCCAAACTGTGCCTCCCACATAGTGAGAGAGCTCGGTGAAACTAGTGAGTAGCCCAATTCAAATCCGAGAGTTCCATATTCGGATAACGACGAGTTGCATACGACAAACCGAGCTTGATTTGAACCGAGGTCATTCAGAGGGATATACTGCTGTTCATTCCTCTGATCATGGATGACAGCGTGCCGCTGAGAGAATGTACCTCTCTCCACATCCTGACCGGAGACGCGCACGTGTATCTTTTCGAGTGCAAGAGAGCCAAATGCAAGAGCCTCGGCTGTTGACCAATCAATGTTGTGACCTTCTTCAACTGTCTTGCCACGGCCGCCGAGGATACGAGCAAGGTTGCGATGCGGGGTGAAACCAGGAGGATATGATGAAATGGCCTTTCCAATGCGCTTGAGAATATCTTCATCAGAACCTGTAGCACGGGTTGGCAGCGTCTCTTCTGCCAATTGCCGAGGGGAAGGGAAACCCTGCCAAGATGCGGATAGCCATTCCTTGCTGGTCGGAACATAGTCCTTCGCCGCACCGGCAGCCTTCTCCAGCATCCCCCAAACCCACTTCTTATGCTCCTCGATATCCTTCTCAGTAAAGGTCCCGCGGCCGACCAAGAACTTCGTGTACTGGGTAAGTGGTGTTGGCTGCTTTTCAATTGCCTGATACATCCGCGGTTGAGTGAAATGGGGCTGATCCGTCTCATTATGGCCGTAACGACGGTAGCAAACGATGTCGATGACAACGTCACGTTTGTACTTTGCGCGATAATCAGCCGCGAGTTGGCAGACAAAGTTGACAGCTTCAACGTTGTCACCATTAACGTGGAAAATTGGGGCGTCTATGGACTTGGCGATGTCGGAAGGGTAAGGAGTAGACCGAGCGAAACGAGGGTCAGTAGTGAAACCGATCTGGTTGTTCACGATGAGATGAATGGTGCCACCAGTACCATAGTTGGGTAAGTTGTGGAAGCCCATGGTTTCGTAGACGATTCCCTGCCCAGCGAATGCGGCATCACCGTGAAGCAGCACCCCCATGGCAGTGTTGTGAGTGGACTCATCGCCCTCCACGTTCTGTATGGCATAGGTCTTGCCCAGGACAACAGGATCTTCGGCTTCTAGATGTGATGGGTTGGCGACAAGCGACAAGGAGACCTTCTTGCCAGACGGTGTTGGGCGAACATAATTGGCACCCAGATGATATTTGACGTCGCCCGCTGGATTGTCAACATCCGTACCCAAAAATTCGTTCAAAATGGCTTCGATGGGTTTGCGAATGACGTTGGCAAGAACATTAAGGCGACCACGGTGAGGCATGCCCATCGTGACATGCTTGACACCATGATCCACGGATCGGTCGATGAGCGCCTTCATGCCAGGAATCAACGCCTCACAGCCTTCGAGACCGAAACGCTTCTCATTCGGGTACTTGCTAGCGATAAATTTCTCGAAGGACTCTGACCAGATGAGACGGTCAAGAATCATGCGTTTCTCCTCCACTGTATAGTTCCAGGGCTTTGGAATCTCGACACGCTCTCTGATCCAGTCGCATTGCTCCTTGTCCGGGATGTGAACATACTGAATGCCCACAGCACCACCTACAGAGAAAATCAGGATTTCAGGTAGGTATATATATATAAACATAACTCACAGTATATCCGTTTGAGAAGTGCGATGATCTCCCTCAAAGTCATTGATTTCCGGTCCTCTGTCGCGAAATGGGGGAGGATACCTGGCCCAAGAGCAATTTGCTTGTCCAAGTCGCGCTCGGTGAACCCGTAGCGGCTCAGTTCGAGTTCGGGAGGGTGAACATCTGCTAGGTCAGCATCTAGAATGCCGAGGGGATCCAGCTCGGCGACATGATGGCCACGAACTTGATAAGCCCGTACAAGTAATTGTACCTACATGGGATCAGCTATACGACAACATAACAGTGAGCATGAGTCACACCTTGAGATGGTCATCAAGCTCAGAACCTCCACCGGCATAAAGTGCAGGGGCACCGTCTGCAGGGGGTGTGATTAGGCCTGGAGGTGGCTGGAAAGCTTTGGCGCTAGGAAGGCCATGCTCCATGCCAGAGAAGTAGGCATTCCAAGAAGCATGAACAGACTTTGTATCCTGCTTCCAATTCCTGTACATCTCCTCTGCGTAGTATGCATTGGTACCGTTTGCGAAGGGGTCATTCGGAGAAGGTGGTGTTGCGGGAGTAGCTAGGGTCCGGTGTACAATTGACG
>QFEX01000637.1:43305-54882 GCA_003316505.1 Suillus alpinus
CCCTGGGGCCGTCTCGATTCTCGACATTCAATCAGCCTCAGACAGTGCTGCTGCAGGTCGACATAATCCACCATGAAGCTCGTAAGGTGAATACAGCAGACGTTTCTTTCGTCTTGGTCTGACATTTTCAAGATGCCTTTCAATTTGTGCATTACAAAGATCGGGCGCTGACCCTTGTTTCCATCAGATTTTTGATGAAACTCAATAATGAGACCGTGACTATTGAGCTCAAGAACGGCTCTGTAGTCCATGGCACAATTACTGGTGCGTCAGATGGACGGAACTGACAGTGTTTGCAAAATCTCAAGCCACTTCACAGGTGTAGATATGCAGATGAACACCCACCTCAAAACTGTCAAGATGACAGCCCGTAACCGGGACCCAACATCCCTCGACTCCTTATCTATCCGCGGCAACAATATCCGCTACTTCGTGCTTCCCGATGCCCTCCCTCTTGATACGCTATTAGTGGATGACGCACCAAAACCCAAAGGCAGGAAGAAGGATGATGCACGCGGAAGGGGCCGTGCACGGGGAGGATTGGTTGACCGTGGGCGTGGTGGTCGGGGGAGGGGAAGGGGACGAGGAAGGGGCTTCTGATGGTACAGTCCAGAAAATATCATGCTCGTATCGCCTTGTCATCTGTATATCGTGTTTCTTCTTTCTGTTAATGCTAAAATATTGCACCGAGCTACAAATTCGCTCAGTTTGTATCAGCTACTAGTTATCTGTAACCCTGGCTTCCTGTTCGTATGTTGGCTGGCTGAGCAGAGTGTGGCTTTGAGTCATTTTGCATAACTAGCCACAAAAATTGATCGAAATCGCGTGTGGCTGTGCAAATTTCTTCCATGCTCCTGCGCCGTTTTGCGTCAACTTCAACGTTGCCGCCAACGATCCGACAGCTACTGTCTTCCCTGCAAGTGACCGGTCAGGAGGCTAAAGTACAATTGAGTGGTTGGATCAAATCTGTACGAAGACAGAAAAATGTCACTTTCGTGGTGATTAACGATGGAAGTTGTGCTTCCGGCCTGCAGGCAGTCTTGAAGCCAGATGCTACCCCACACAAGTATGTTCTCGAGGCGTTTCAGACCATAGAAGCTCATAACACCGTCCCTCAGCTTGACTAATGGTGCTAGTGTCCGCATTTGTGGCAATCTAGTCCAGAGCTTGGGCCGCGGACAATCATATGAACTGCAGGTCGATGCGGTTGATGTCTTGGGCGAATGTAACCCGGAGGTACGTGTTATCAACGGATTTAAAAAAAATTGACAATTGACACTCTGTGAAGGCCTACCCTATCCAGAAGCAAGCCTTGCCCGTGGAATTTCTAAGAGACAATGCTCATCTCAGGGCCCGAACAGATATCAATGCTGCTATGCTCCGTCTACGGGCCTCCGCCCTCCGGACGCTTCATACTTATTTTGAGGTACTAATAGACTTCCCATCGTACGCCCTCTCATTGACACGTCGAAACACAGGCCCAAGACTTCCACTACGTGCACACGCCCATTTTGACTTCAAGCGATTGCGAGGGTGGTGGTGAAACGTTTCGTGTCTCACCCGCTTCTTCTGCCCTTTCCCCAGGGCAATTGCCCGATCCGGACGCCCAAGCCGAGTTTTTTTCCCAGCCGGCATATCTTACTGTGTCTTCGCAGCTTCACCTAGAAGCCCTTGCAGCTTCCCTGTCTCGGGTCTACACACTGTCTCCTTGCTTTCGGGCAGAACGTTCTCAAACGAATAGGCACCTCGCGGAATTCTGGATGCTCGAAGCAGAATGGGCGTTTATTCACCACGTCGAGGATGTATGTCATGTGGTCGAGGAGTCTCTCAAAAATATCCTCGTTCAGTGTCAATCAGAAAGCCCACTCCTTTGGAAAGATGGCGACGAGGCAAAACTCAAATCTCTGGAAGATGCATCGCGCCCAGGGCTCTCCTGGACACGCATGACATACACTGATGCTGTAAAGGAGTTGGAGAAATACCATGCTTCTTCTCGAGTTGGATTCGAATTCGAGCCTGCGTGGGGCAGAGCACTGCAAAGCGAACATGAGCGCTGGCTTTCGGAACGACTTGTCGGCGGTCCTGTGTTTGTCACAGACTACCCAACATCCCTGAAACCATTCTATATGCGAGCTAATGATGATGGGCAGACCGTAGCGTGCTTTGATCTTCTGGTTCCCTTCATCGGCGAGCTCGTGGGTGGGTCGCTCAGGGAAGAGAGGTCCTCTCATTTGGTCGAGGCTATACAGAGGCATGGGCTTAAGGAGGAAGAATATAGATGGTACGTGGATTTGAGGAAGTATGGGAGCGCACCTCATGGGGGCTATGGGCTGGGGTTCGAACGGCTGATTAGCTGGATGAGCGGGATTGAGAATGTGCGGGAGTGTATCGCGATGCCGAGGTGGGCAAAACGGATGTTGTTGTGATATTGTACCCTCGTCAGCTCCTCTGGATTAGTATAAAACCTCCGAATTGATTTGGGCTCTGCTGCGAAGTTTTGTATATGATCTCGAAGGCCACGAAAGTATGGTCTTGTCTGAAGTACTTAAGTATTGTAGACATGCTTGCTTGACTGCCACTAGGACTGCCGGGGGCATGAACGTTGAGTCAAGTTTTCTTCGGAGTTGGTATCGTCTTTGTTCTTCGAATTCAAGTACAATATTAATATTGTCGATTGAGCTTCTAATTATAATTCGTCGTGTGAGCATCATTATTGCTTCCGCGTTCTACTAGTACTTAGTTTCCCCACACTATAGCGACAACCCCAACTGTCATATCATCCAGCTATGAAGCCTGGAGTTCCGAATCTCCAAAAAAGACCTCTCGTGCCATATGGGGCTGGAGGCCCAACGTATACTGGTATGAGAATTATCGAACTCGGGAGGGGGTGAATGCTAACCATTTCTACGTTCATGAGCTCGCTCGAGGTTTAACGGATCGTTCGTTGCCATTCTTCCATTAGCCTTTGCTGTAATCTTGGGATACATTACATACGTCGCCTATCGTCATGATACCCCCTACCGCGCTCCTCTTGTTGCACTGGACAACCGAGTTGCCAAACTCCCAGGTGCGTCTTTCAAGATTCGGTCGTCGCCAATTCGTTTACCTCATCTGGCGGTCAGTGATGGGTTATAACAGTAGGTTACCATATTCTGAGAAGCTGTCAAAGACACTGACCTGGCGCTTTACGCACAGCTTGGAACGCATACCATGTGAGTGCTCACGGAGTGAGTCGTGGAAGGGTTTAACATAGATCTATCAGTGTGACATAGATGAGGGCATCATCTTGCAAACCGCACAACTTATGAAATCACTCAACTTAGCGGTAAGTATCGTTTACCCTCGGCCTTATTCAGGGTGACTGGACTTGGGCTTTACCACTAGGACGCTGGGTACACTCATGTCAACATTGATGATTGTTATTCAGAGAGAAGCAGAAACAATGACGGAGATATTGTTGAAGGTTCATCTATTTCCCCTGACGGGTTCATATGTTAACATCCATGGCCAGACGCAACGAAGTTTCCGTCTGGAATGAAGGCCCTCACAGACAAGATTCACAACCTTGGACTGTGCGTGAGATGCTGTATATATAGACATCTAAAATTGCATTTCACTGAGATTTGGCTTTCGTACATGCAGGCAAGCTGGCATTGTAAGAACTTGTCATTCAATCATTCCTGGACCCTGACCGTGTCTCTGCCATGCAGTACAGTGATTCGGGTTGGTTCACATGCCAGCTGTACCCTGGCTCATACCAGAACGAGGCAAGGTACGCAGTTTTGCTCCTGGTCATTATATCATGATCATATCTGGCAGAGATGCAAAACGCTTCCATGACTGGGGTTTCGACTATCTCAAGTGAGTCTTGATTTATTGATTCAAATGGCCGTTCTTGATGGCGATTGGCAATAGATATGATAATTGTGCTGGTACGCGGACTTACATACCACGCCCAGTTTGTGATTGCTCAATACGCATCAGTTCCGTTCGACAATATCACTCGGGAGAATATTATGGGAAGTATGTATATTCTTCACCCCTGTCAGAATCCTCACTGACGGGTCCAGGATACGAACGTATGGCAAACGCCATTGCTGATTTTTCACTGTCGTCTGGAACAACACCCTTGATTCTGTCCATGTGCCAATGGGGAAGGGTGAGACTCCACTTCGTTGCAATTTTTGGATTACGGACTGTTTTTGCAGGAGCAAGGCTGGACCTGGGCCCGCAGATACGGGCAAAGTTGGAGGGCGAGTATAGAGCTTGTTTCACATAATTATCGGAGCTAACAAACACTTTAGACGACCGACGACATTGGTAAGCGTCCAAACTCTCAGAAACCTTCCATTAAGGATGCAACTGATCGGTGGGTAAGACCCGAACTGGCAATCAATCGTCAAAATATTAAATCAGTAAGGGAGCCGCATTGCTTATCCTTGAGTAATTCACATCGTCCTCCAGGAACTCGTTCTATACTTGGGCAACTGATTTCTACGGCCATAATGACATGGATATCGTCAGTCATGTTCTGCGGTGCTGCTGGCTGCGCTGACACGAGTCCTTATAGCTTGAAGTGTACGTCATTGAGAAGCCGAGTCTGATCGCCGCCTCACAATCGATAGTGGTAATGGCCCCTTAACGTACGAAGAAGCGAAGTCCCATTTCACTGCGTGGGCGCTCTTGAAGTCACCTCTACTTATCGGCACTGATGTAAGTCTGATCCTTGCTGACGAACCTTCCGTTCACGGCCGCCCTCCTTAGCTCGCTTCTGCTACCAAAGAAACCCTTGAGATTCTGACCAATCCAGAAATTATTGCGATTCACCAAGACTCGGTTGTAGGCACTAGCATCTCACCTTTCCGATGGGGCATCAATGTAAGTCATTTCAACTTATTTGTAGTTAATTGGAAACCATGTCAATGATGCCACATTGCATCGATAGCCTGATTGGGTCAGCAACAACACACATCCTGCACAATACTGGAGCGGGGAGAGCCAAAATGGGACGGTATTTATGCTCGTGCGTGCTCTCTTTGAGACACGCTATTCAAACAATTGAAATTTCTGTACAGTTGAACACGCTGGATGAGCCCGCCGACATGTTCTTCAAGCTGACTGAATCTCCGTGGATCCGAGCTGGCAGGCAATACTCTGTCCGGGTAAGTTTCATCTCCCATGCAGGCTGTCCGCGGCCATCTGATTTGCTTTGTCTATCTAGGACCTTTGGACTCATACAGACAATGGCACTGCGGTTCGCAACTTCACAGCGCACGTTGTTCCACCACACGGTGTCGTGGCCTTGCTCCTCCAAGACGCGGGCGACGAGCCGGATGACCTGTGGCCGCCCTGTGCTGTGTTGGAGTGGTGCATGCATTCTAACGGGACTCGCATCGACTAATGAACGCTGAGGACTTTTTCCAAGTGATGTACATAAGTCTTGTATCACCATTATCTGTTGACAGTATTTCATCGGAGTTTGTATGGATAGAAAACGACAGGATTGTCTTTGAATGGCGTACGGAGATCAAGAGATGTCGCTGATGATGTGGCATTGTATCGCCGGCGCCCGACGCAGGGGAGGCCACATCGCACGGAAGGGAGAAACAAGTCCGCAGAGCCAGTATCGATTTGCACTGCAGTGGTATCAGCACCAAGGATCGGACAAAGATGGCGAGGAGACTGAAAGTGCTCATCTGTGAATGATTCCGGAGGCTCCCCAACCGCGATGGAGCCATACCATAACCCGGCGCTCTGATTCTTCGAGGAGACAGAGTTTCCGTCACTGGTGAGAGACCCTGTACTACGTTCGCCAAGTTTGTAAGGAGGACCGCGATTGCTCAAGGAGTGAGGCGAGCCTGTGTTCAGCGCATAATTGCGCAAGGTGACGTCGTACTTACTGAGGAAGGTCAAAAACTGCGCTTCGGCTAAAAATAGATGGACAAACATACTGAGAAACAGTCGTGAGATGTGCCTTCACGACTTCTATGGTTGTATCCGTATATTCTACTCAGCGGGATACTGATAGAGTTTCTTTGGTAGACATCTAGAGGTGATGCCACAACGAGAGAGATGAGGTAGCAGAGCGTCAGTAAAGCTGTGGAAAGACGCATGGCGTTGGCCTGTTGATCTCAGAGTGAGTCGGTGCTTGCTTTTATGGCTTTATGGAAGGCGGGCCATGCTATCTGGCCATGCGTGCATAGAGGTGGGCAGAGACGACTAGACCACGTTTTCCAACCACTTGACAGGTCGTCAAGCATACTATCTGTCGAGATACCTCACACCATACACGAAATTGGACCGAGGTGCCTCGCTGCTCGGAAGAGATGCGGACAACAATAACCTGAGCGTGGCACGATTGTGGAGTATGGAAATGGAACGAAAGTGACCGGAGCTGAATACGCCGACGTGGTGGAGTTGTCTGGATACAAGGTTCGTCAGGAGACAAATTGCAATCAAATCATGTTGCCCATGCAATACTCACTCCCATCAGGCGATGAACCAAACGTTTGGTGCTGTAGACATGTACACCCCCGACCTTGCCGCCTCTTATGCGCATGACGGGCTCGCTGGATTTGCCTTCCAAGAGATCTCTTCATACGGTGCCACGCCCCTTTTCCAGACCCTCGCGGACAGCCATGTCCTGCACAAGAACGTATTCGGAGTCGCTTTGTCCACTCGGACGGGTAAAAGCGAGCTTCGTGTCGGGGGATCGAACCCAGCGATGTACGAATCAGACACTCTTACGATCGTCCCGGTTACAGTCAAAGGATACTGGCAGATACAACTCGACGGGCTCTCACGGAACGGAGAGGACACGGTGATTCCTACTGACCAAGCACAGGCTAACGTGGACACAGGGACGGCCTTCATCGTCACGAAACCAGAAAATGCCGCCAAGTACTAGGAGGACATCAAGGGCGCAAGGGTTGTCGATGGAACTTGGACAGGTTTGTTACGCTCCGGCTTTGGGGTAGTCGCCCTGACAGATTTAATGCAGTCCCTTGTGATACGATTGGATCATATGCACCAACTGTCATTCGGCGGACGGTTGTTCACTGTCTCGTCACGTACCTTCAACCTGGGGCCCGTTCACGAAGGCTCTACGGATTGCATTGCCGGCCTTACAGGGATGGCTGGGATTGAAGGTGTGTGTTATGAATGCATACAACAGGGTCAGGCTCAAGCATTGGTGAAGAACACTGGGTTATTGGCAATGTGTTTTTGCAAAATGTGTATACGATATTTGATGTCGGCAACACTGAAGTCGGTTTTGCAAAGCTGAAATTGTGAAGGTTGTTTAGGGATGAGGTAAAGCCGGATGCAGTCGGATTCGCTGATGATTCAACTGTTTCAAAGTTGCATACAAAGATCTCATTAATTTTATCAGCTTGCTTGTTCTACTGGACGCAAGTAGTGCAAGTGGTATTGAGAGTAAGTACTGGAACCGACTCATCAGCCTACGCAGAATGGCATTAATATTGCTGTGACAAACGAGTCATGCCCAATGATTGCCCTTGTTTTAGCTACCAAACCAACGTTAACGCGTGACGATGACATCACGACCTTTTTTTTGGCCGTCATCGTCTGCTGAGAATGATCCAACCTCGTCTAGTAAGGGTCCCAGGAGCAACCCAAGCGACGATGTCGACTTCGAAGTTCGCCAAATAGCTTGCTGAGAGGGAATGGCTCAGGTTTCTTTGGCACGAACGCGTGGTTCTACTTACACAGCAGAACTGGTCTGAATTAGGAACTCAACAACATTGTTGAATCAGATCAAGCTTAGATCATTGGGCGTGTTCAAGCGAGAATGCCGCTCAACGTGTGATTGAAAATCATTTCACGCGCAGGCGCTCACGTGAAGTTGGATGGTACAGGAGTTAGTGCGGCCCTGGCTCAGGGTAGACTGGGGCAATCGATATATCGATATAGCATTACCGAACAAAAGAAACCCATGATACAAGACATCCTACGACAAAGATGGAGGTCCATTTTCTGACTTCTTTCCACCCGTTATCCCATACATGCGTCTCGCCCGCCAGTCTCGGGACGGAAGTGACAGTCGTCGACAACAACACCGGTACAGACAGTGTGTCTGGCTCTCGGGAGGTAGGGGGAAGTGTAGGATCCTTCTCATGATGGTTACTTGAGCCCACAACTTCCTGCAATGGAAAGACTTCAGCTTGTGCGACGCCTCCGAAGAAATCGGTAATAAGCGTCTTGTCCAAGGGACGGCGGAAAAGATCAGAGCGGATGCCTGGATGAGAGTAAATTTTCACCGGGTCATAGGAATTGAACTGTCACAAGGAAGAATAAACATGTGCATCAGACAAGTAATAAAGCGGAATACCAAATCTTGCATAGATGTCTGACTTGTCTTATTTATTCCTTCCATGAATTTGAGGACGTAATGTGTATAGCTGTCAATGACGGAGACACCAATGTCATTGTCATTTTCATACTGGACCACGATGAGCGTTTCATAACACAATGAAGCGTAGAATTCTCACGGAGTAAGAGTTTTCTTCAATCTGAGAGGACCCAGTGGCAAGGATGTTAGGAGAATAAAACTGAGAGTACATGGTATTTGCTTGGCAGGTATCAATCATGAATAAAATTTCGTTGTATCTGGTCCATCATGAGCTTCGAAAGCAACAACAGGACGCGAAATCTCACCTTTTCTTCTGCCACATTTGCTCGAATGCGTCAGCAATATCAAATGCGCTTATTTCCTCTTGGTCTTGGAACTTGAGGAACTCGTTTCCTCCATGGCCAGTCATGTAGACGAATATGTTTGAACGGTCGTCTGTCAGAAGTCTTTTCGACCGTGGCATAGAGGGATCCACCCGACCTACAACACCTTAGATGGCCTCCAATTAACACTGGGCCATTCATACCTGTCAATAGGCGTATGAAGTTTTCTACAGTTACTTCATATCCACGATAATCGACCTCGATGTTCTCGCCATACAAATCCAAGCGCCGACCAGCTTCTGCATAGACACTGCCAGCAAATTTGTTCCTTGCATTGCACGCTACGTCATCCGCCAACATGAGGATGATGTTGGAGTCTGGAATGCCAAGACGCTTGACGGTACGATACCTGACAGGCGCATCAGGTGGTGAGCAACTAACTCCGGGGATGGGATGCGTTACATTCCAAGGGCATTTGCCATATGCTATGGCACAAAGTCTCAGAAACGGCGGTCTATGTTGGTAGGATCGTGCTCACCCTGTAGTTGAACCAGTACCGAGATGCACATACAAGGACTGCCCAATTGTTGGTGTGTCCTGACCCCGAATCACGTCTACCGAAGAAATCAGCTGCGCGCTCGCCAGCAGATGGGCTAGAGCCAGATGTGCCAACCGCGCATGCCATGAAACATGCTAATAACAGCAGGCAGGCTTTGGGAAGCAGCTGTAAACGCATGGGGAACGCAACTGACAGTGACAGTGAAGAACATACTAACGGCAACTCGGCGGAGGAATATGTGGTGCGGAGTTCTAAAACACTACCACCCGCCCTTTGTCCTTGACTCTCATGAACGGTGAGCACAACTCTCCTGAACAACGACGTCGTTATGCTCATTTTTTTTTTCATAGGTCTTCACGCCTATGGAGACGACTCGCAAAGTGACTCGGAGGAAAAGGTCGCTTCATCCTCGAAGACCAGTGTGGGAATATATCTGAATAATGTAAGAGATTCTTCATCGCAGCCTCGTGCAATCGTTTCCCTCTTTGTTGGCTGTCATTCTTCATGAGATAGGATAAGGCGCTGAAGAGTGTATCAAACTCATCATCAGATGGTGCGTACTGCGTAACACGCTGCATATATGTCACATGTTGAAGATAGGAACCCAGCCAGCTCAGCCCGCCTGCTACCCAAGTCTCAAGTAATCATTCGCCGGCCTGCGCAGCAGAGAGGTCACCCTCGCACTCATGTATCAGATGAAATCGTAGGCAGTACAGAAAGCCTTCCGACTTTCAGTCCAGCATCCATGCCTGATGTGTTCCCGAACACGGAACAAGTTGAAATTGGATCCTCGGAGGAGGCTGATGAAATCTCTCACCTCCGACAACTATTGAGACCACCGCCAATTCCAGGTCTCATAGACTGGGGTATTTCGCCAGCGTCTTCGTCTCCTTATGACCCGACAATTGAGGTGCGAATGTGCTCTTACTCGCGGGGACCTTTCTGATTGTTCTTCAGACCAAACTAGCACAGTTTCACGCTTTAAAGCAAGATTCTGATCATCCAAAGCATTTTAACGATTCCCTTATGTCCAACCGATCCTTCCGCAATCCGCATCTATATGCTAAGCTGGTAGAATTTGTGGATGTTGATGAGCGCACGACGAATTTCCCAAGGGATATGTGGGATCCAGATGACATGCGACTTGAATGGTTTGCGGACAGCATCGGTACGTACACTCACTTACTCTCATAACAGTCGTTCATGCCCTCGCCTTTGGCACCTCTTCGCACTTGGCCTATTTGTTCTACAAATTGTTACATGGTCAATTTTTTTTCTTGTGGTTCTCGGCGATGTATGTGGGCGCCTGTATCTCTGCTTCAAAGCCGCGCTGCAAAAAGCTCGCTCAGAGCAAACTGCGTCCTCTCAGTCGAAGCGAACGCAGATAAATTTTACGGCCTCTGCAAAGGCACCACCACCCCATCATCCCACTCATGACAAGTTGGCTCCACGACACAGTAGCAGATTCCATCCCTACTCTCGCCTGCGCTAGGCTCGATATCCTCATGAATCGTGTATATTACTACGCATCTCTATATGTTACTCTTTCGCCCTTCAACAAGTTCCCTGAGTGTATCATTGGTTCCTCGCCAAACGGTTTATCTTTACGTGTCACTGGTGACCAACTCTAAATACGCTGCAACTGCGCGGTTGCGCAAGATCGATCAGCTCCATTTGGAGTCCAGTATGTTTCACTGTCAATTATTTGTGGCTCGGGGTTGGTTTACCAACAGCGTATGCTGTTGTTTACTATGTCAACTCGACTTTCTGACAATGACGGCAGGCTGTTGCAAATCTCGCTCAGTTCAAACGATTGCATGCTCCCGTGACAGACGACATCAATGTTCGATCAAGAGTTCGTGCCTCGCTTTTGTCTTGTCCCCGCACACTCCGTGATCAAGACTTTCGACCACACTATGGTGTGCGCGCTGCCTCATTTGTCTATTGCAAAGTCAATGATCCGCGAAGTTTATTTATTATAAACGTGCGTCACACTGCCTCATGGATATTGAATAAAGGTGACCCACTTAAGGCGACAAACGGGAAATGGCTACACGTACCATACTGAGCGCCAAAGTACCGGCCTCGTACAGTTGGCTATTGCTAATGCTGCGATGTTTGTGGGAGAACTCCTATCATCTGGCCATGTGGACGCATAACGAGCCACGGCCATGAAATCCGAACTTCGGAGTGTGACTTGTGACCGCGAAGGGTAAGCGTGATACTGAGCCGCGTGTTTGATTCAAGCAGAAAGTCAGAATATCAGGGAATTGGCAAACTCCGGGACCGTCCGGCTGTGTCCGGCTGTGTCCGTCCGGGTCTGT
>QFEX01000638.1:0-12260 GCA_003316505.1 Suillus alpinus
GCTCTATACAGTTGCAGACGAGAAAATTCGCCAATTTTGGTGGTTTCTCATGAAGAGAAGGTCACCGATTTGAAGCCTGCGCTCTGTATGAGGTTAAAGTACTTACTTATCACCACCACGAGGCTCCAACTTTATACAGTCTCATGAGTCACGAACGTTCCCCTGAATGTCGATGCAGCGGCCTTATGACAACATGAAACAAACATGTTCATAATATTATTCATTGCTGGATTCGGAGGGTAGAAGACAGGAAAGAACAACGTAAGGATAGTCCCTAGAATTACAGGCAGCTGCCTTTTTGATTAGCGGTGGCCACTAGCATGTTCAACGGAAGCACAGCAGGCGAATAGCACGATAAGAATCCACCAAACGGGAGGATTTGACGACGGCAAGTGTCGTGAACATTTCACCGGCGGCAGCAGCTTTATGGCGCGATGATGATGCTACAGAGCTTTGAACTTCTTGCTGTCCTTGGGTATGAGTGACTTGGATTTTGCTCTTTTTGTTACAGGGTGGGGCAACATATAAAGTCTACGAGATACATGAGCACCACAGGTGTAGCGAAGAGAGTGAATATACCCTTTTGTCCTTGGCGGTCGCAACTTACACGACAGGGGGGTCGGCGGGAGGAAGTTCAAGTTGTGTTGCATCGCGGTCAGTCGGAGGAGAGCGTTTGGAAGAGCGAGGAGAGGCGATTAAGGGCTGCACGTGGATGTGGCCCCAATGAGGCGAGAGTACTTCTGCGAAAACGTGCAGAGGGCTGAAGATGGGCATGGCACGTTGTAGAATACTGAGAGCATGAAAGTCAGAACAGGAGCCGGCGACCTACATGAACATCATCTTGCGTGTCATCAAAAAATCCCCGTGGTTCATAGGCATCCTCGAGCTATCCCGTAGCATCGGCCTAGAATGACAAGTTTACGAGCATCGAAGATGTTGACAAACACGTCACGTACCTCCAAAAATGACTTGTCAACTATGTCCTGCGAGTGGGAAATGAGTGCGCTCTATTATTGAAGAGCCATGAGATTATACACACTTTCAAATCATCTTTTGGTGGCTAAGAGCAGACACTATCCTATCAGTATTAGAGTGGGTGACGTGTTCACACTCACATTAGACAAGAGGTCATCGAGACCAATTTCTTTTCAGATGGTATGAATATCCCACACGTATCCATTGTAGCCATTGCAACCCGTTACTAGCAGCCTTCCATCAGCGGAAAGAGCTGCACAATACACGCCAGCTTCGTGGCGAAGGGGTTCACCGAGTAGGTTTGTGTTATTTCCACAAACGCACTGTTAGATCGCTTGAAGCACTTGCAAGGAGACGGTCATTGCGAAACAAGGAGATGGCGAATACAGAGGTGGCATTCAACTGCTGCATCATGATGTTGAACTCGAAATTAATAAGCTTGAATATTTGAATATCCTAATTGAGCCAACATCTGATCCGGAGATAAACTGCTTTCCATCCGACGTCCAGGTCACACTGTAAACTGGTCGACTGTACTTACTACTCGGTTGTAGAGAGCAGCTTTCCTGTGTCGGCGTCCCATAATTGTTCTGCGTTCTTCTTGTATCCACCGGTCGCAATTTTTTCAGTGTCGGGCGAGTAGCTCACCGCGTACACGAGCATGTGTGCCGCCTTGATTGGACCAAACATAGTTTCACTGCTCTCGACATCCCAAACCCTTGCGGTGCCATCCTCTGATCCACTCACAACTCGCTCACCAGTCGGACTCCAGCTCACTGACCACACGCTCCTTGTGTGTCCTGTCCATTTGGCAATGACCTTCCCGGTCTCGACGTTCCACAACCACACTGTTCCATTACCGCTACCGCTTGCAACAATGCCGCCTCTAGAGACAACGCTATGGTGATTACCCCCCATCAATCCTCCTGATCTCTCCGGTCGTCACCTATCTGTAAAACGCTCTCCAAATCCCACCGTCAGAGCGAGCCATTGTTCGAACATAATAAGTTGTCCACAAGGCAGATGCCCAACACCTCGTACCCACTTGGTATGGTCTCGCATCGTCTGATGGGGCATTATCCCTGACATCTCTTGTGTCTCGCTGATGGAAGGATGTTATTACTGATACCTCTTGTGTTTCAATAATGGGGGCGGAGGGCATAATCTCTGACGCCTCTTGCGTTTTAATGATGGAGGAAGAGGGTATAATCGCTGACGCCTCTAGCATCTTACTGATGGGGGAAGAGGGTGTTATCACTGACATCTCTTGCATCTCACTTGTGGTAGAAGACATGGCGGCGCTTAGACGTCTACTAATGAAGAGCATGGATCAGATGCGTAACGCGACAGCAGCTTTCTGGGATCTTGGGACGGTTGATCTTGCAGAAATGAATATTGCAAGTGCAATCTCGTGTTGACCCATGTCAATAGAAGTGCAAGTTCCATGCGTTATCTTTATCATATACTTGACCGACTGATGCTGCGCAGATGAGGCGATCAGGCCTCAGAACTGGAGCCACACGCATCTTCCTATATCATTCTCTGGGGACTTCCTTTGATAATCGCGACCGACATATGACAGGCGCCGCCTGAGTACCGCACTTCTTTTTCTCAAGGAACTCTTCAAACTCCTTTGCAGAGCGGGGCCGCGGGGGCATGCTGCACCTTCGCATGCTGTACAGCGAAAACATCCCTGACATTGTGCAGGAACAAGATCTGCATTCCGTCAGCACGAATTCGAACCAGTGCAACATCAAATTCTGCTAAGCCTTCTTGAAACCTCGAGGCCATAATGTGCGATCAGTGGGCAAGGAAGTCCAGTCTGTGCTAGTCATTACACTGCATGCAACGAACTATCGAGGTAGAATAAATAGGTGGTCTCAAAGTCCACCCATCGCAACACTCACATCTATATTCCATTTGAAGCTCTTGAAAAATCGCACTCTCAAGTAAGTAAAGCTTGATAATTGTGCTGAATTTCTGCTGATGGTACAAGCATCTTTACATAGTCACTTCGATGATCATGTCCACCTGCGCGTCATCGCCCTTTGATCACCCAAAAGCTGACATTATCCTGCGGTCCGCAGATGGGGTCGATTTCTGTGTCTTCAAGCTCTTTCTCACCCTCGCCTCCCCGTTCTTCGAGACCATGTTTGAACTCCCCCAACCAGCAGTTGGGACGAGTGACGATACGAAGGATAGTCTCCCTGTCATTCCCGTGCAGGAAGATAGCAAAACATTAGACACTTTCCTCAGATTCTGCTACCCCTCCACATTGGCAGAAGATCCCTTGCTTGATAACCTGGCAGACATTCAGGCTATCCTCGGGGCTGCGAGGAAGTACTCGCTGGACCTGATAGAGAGGAAAGTATGTCAGGCTCTAGCTAGCCCCAAGGTTCTTGAGGCAGAACCTCTTCGCTGCTTCGCAATCGCCCGTTACGCACGGCTCAAACATGAAACCATCACCGCTGCCAGATACACACTACGACAGCCCTTAATTCCTGCGTGGTTTGAAGAGATCGAACTCATCACCGTGTCCGACCTTCTCGCTTTGCTCACTTACCACAAGAAGTGCAGCATCGCAGTAGCACCGTTACTGGCCAACTTTGATTGGGTGACAAGCCATTATCGCAGTTCAAATAGCTGTAAATGGTTGGTACCTGCGGTGCTGGAAAACCGCAACCAGGGCCCCAAAGGCGACTGGGGGCAAACAGGCGGTAACCCCGCCACCTGCACATGCGCACGGAGCACCCAAGCCAAATTCCAGTTGTGGAGCAAGGCTCCACTCTCTTGGTGGGCTACTTATATGACGGAAACATTCGAGTTATTGAGGGACACTCCTTGTCGCGATATCGTGAAATCGGAAGCAGAAAAGACGATACAGAAGGTCAGAGGGGCAGGCTGTACTGCTTGCTCCGCCAGAGTCAAGGAAGGCATGGAAGAGTTCAGCAACTTACTCGCCCTCAACGTCGAGAAGGCAACTGCTTCGGTACGTATCTCTGTATAGGCCTAGTAAAACTTCTAAACAACTTCATTGACAGATTGAACTAGAGATGAGCTTCTGACCGTTACTTGTCACTAAGTAGGATATACATGTATTACATTTCATTACGAACACCAAATCAGACTGTCATGATTCCCCACTCGTCGTTACGTTTCTGAATTTGTTCAGTTTAGAGGGAAATCTAAACACCAGTGACCAGTCTGTATATCTTCATAAGTACGAACAGTGATATTGATGAGTTTGATCAGGGTCCACATAGTGCGCAAAACTCAGAGTCGTTCTCCTAGTTGCCTGTTAATTGTGTGAAACCAAGGTCATGGAGACGGGGCGTACAGGTTCACTGCGGGGACATGCCTGCTTCAGAACCACATATTCCTGAGGCTTTGAGGTAGAAGAACTTGCTCCGCACTCGGGCTTGTCGTCCACATTTTGGTGGCGAAGAGCGGACAAGTACTGTCAGTATTAGAGTGGGTGATGTCTTGACACTCACATAAGTCACATCATGATCTGCCTGCCTTCGAGAATCGAGAGCATTCGAGCCGGACGATGTTAATTCAGCAACCTTTACATCTGACGTTCAGCACAAAGTTCAGCAGATGTCCTGGCCAAGTTTACATAAACTTAATGGCGATTGAATTACTGTGGCACACATTGACTATATGACAATTGATAGCGAATGCAAACGAACGTCACCGAGACTCAACTTGATCAACGGATACTGTACATTTATTCGAAGACTATCGACAAAGACAACCTAGGAAGAAAATAAAGGGAAATCGGGCGTTTTTAGGATGGAATGGATGTCCCACACGTACGCATTCATTGCAACCCGTTACTAGCAGCGTTCCGTCAGCGGAAAGAGCTAGACAATACACGCCAGCTTCGTGGCGGAGGGGTTCACTGACAGCCTGTAAGTTTGTGTCGAGATTCCACAAACGGACTGTTCGATCACGTGAAGCACTTGCAAAGAGACGGTCATTAATTGCGAGACAAGGAGATGGCGAATACAGCGCAACTTGTGATGACGTTCGAGAATGGCGAGTCGAACTTGAAATAATTACATAATAAGCTTGAATATTTGAATATCCTAAATTAATTGAGCCAACAACTGATCCGGAGATAAACTTCTTTCCTTCCGTCCAGGTCAGTATTACTGTAAACTGGTCGACTGTACTCGGTTGTAGAGAGCAGCTTTCCCGTGTCGGCGTCCCAGAATTGTACTGTGTTCTTCTTGTATTCACCGGTCGCAATTTTTTGGTGTCGGGCGAGTAGCTCACCGCGTACACGAATCGTGTGTCGTCTTGATCGGACCACACATAGTTTCGCCGCTCTCGACCTCGTCACCTATCTGTAAACCACTCTGCAAATTCTACCTTCGGAGCAAGCCGTCGTTCGGCCATGTGATGATTCGTTGTCCGCCAGGCAGGTACACAACACCTCGTACTCACCCGATATGGTCTCGCATCGTCTGGCTGGGCGTTATCCCTGATGTCTCTTGTATCTCGCTTATGGGGAAGAGGGTATCATTGCTGATGCCTCTTGCGTTTCAACTATGGGGGCAGAGGGTGTAATCGGTGATGCCTCTTGTATTTCAATGATTAGGAAAGAGGGTGTAATCGCTGATGCTTCTGGTGGGGGAAGAGGGTTATCACTGACATGTCTTGCATCTCACTTGTGGTGTAAAACATGGTCGGTGTTTATGGGTATGGATCAAGGAGGAAGATCGTGGACCAGTACGCGTAACACGACAACAACTTTCTGGGATCTTAGGACGGTCAGCCTTGCAGAAATGCATATTGCCAGCGGTTTAAGGGGCCAATCTTTGTGTCAACCCTTGTCAATATAAGCGCAATAGAAAACGCTCACGAGAAGCTTATTGAGAGCAATTCGAACCTGACTCACAGGACTATTTCGGTACTATATAGGCAGGGGTTACTCACTGGCGAGGTCCTATCTTTCACAAGGACGTGTCAAGCCAACTATCGTTGAGAAGGAAGCTGGGCAAGGATTCATCTGAGCGTCTATCACTAAGGCGCGTTCTATGCATCATCCTCATTTTTACTCCACCACTTGATGCTACGCAGATGAGGTGATCAGGACTGGCGCTACGCGCATCTTCCGAATCCTATACTCATCATTTTAGTGGCTTCCTTTGATGATCGTGACCAACATATGATAAGGTGCCGCACTTCCATTCCTCAAGGAACTCCTTGAACTTCTTTGAAGGGCAGTGCCGTGGCGGCATGCTGCAACGGGACATGATGTGCAGTGAAAACATAACCTGATTGGTTCGAGCCAGTCCAACATCAAGATTCTGGAAAGCCTCGTCGAATCGTCAGTGCCTCGATGTCCTATTAGTGGGCAAGGAACTCCAATCCAGGCTACCCGTTGCCCTGCATGCAAGGGACTATCGAGGAATTGATTACAATAGTATATAGGTAGGTCTCCATTCATCTCAAAATCCACCCATTTGAATACTCGCATCTAGAGTTGATTTGAAGCTCTTGAAAATTTGCAATCTCAAGTGAGTGTGAATTTCTGCCGAATTTCTGCTGATGGAACAATCGTCTTTACGCAGTTACCGATGACTATGCCCACCAGCGCACCATTTCCCTTTGACCTCACAAAAATCTTTACACAGTTACCGATGACTACGCCCACCTGCGCATCATCGCCCTTTGACCACCCAAAAGCTGACATTATCCTGCGGTCCGCAGATGGGGTCGATTTCTGTGTCTTCAAGCTCTTTCTCGCCCTCGCCTCCCCGTTCTTCGAGACCATGTTTGAACTCCCCCAACCAGCAGATGGGACGAATGACAATACGAAGGATGGTCTCCCTGTTATTCCCATGCAGGAAGATAGCAAAACATTAGACACTTTCCTCAGATTCTGCTACCCCTCCACATTGGCAGAAGATCCCTCGCTTGATAGCCTGAAAGACATTCAGGCTATCCTCGGAGTTGCGAGGAAGTACTCGCTGGACCTGATAGAGAGGAAAGTATGTCAGGCTCTAACTAGTCCCAAGGTCCTCGAGGCAGAGCCTCTTCGCTGCTTCGCAATTGCCAGGAACGCGCGGCTCAAAGACGAAACCATCACCGCTGCCAGATACACCCTACGACAGCCCTTGATTCCCGCGTGGTTTGCAGAGATCAACCTCATCACCGCGTCCGACCTTCTCGCTTTGCTCACGTACCATAAGAAGTGCAGCGTCGCAGTAGCACCATTGCTGGCCAACTTCGATTGGCTGACAAGCCATTATGGCAGTTCAAATGGCTGTAGTTGGTTAACAAGATCAGGCACAGACTGCAGATGCACACGAAGCACCGAAGACAACTTCAAGTTGTGGAGAACTGCTCCGCCCTCTTGGTGGGCTACTTATATGACGGAAACATTCGAGTTGTTGAGGGACGCTCCTTCTCGCGATATCGTGAAATCGGAGGCAGAAAAGACGGTAAAGAAGGTCAGAAGTGCAGGCTGTACTGCTTGCTCTGCCAGGGTCAAGGAGAACATGGAAGAATTCAGCAACTTACTCGCCCTCAACGTCGAGAAGGCAACTGCTTTGGTACGTATCTCTGTATAGGTCTAGCAAAACCTCTAAACGACCTCGTCGACAGATTCAACTAGGGATGGACCTCTGGCCGTTACAAGTCACGAAGTAGGATATACATGCATTATGTTTCATCACGGATACCAAATCAGACTGACATGATTTTCCACACTCGGTGTTACGTCTTTGAATTTGTTCAGTTTGTAGAGAAATCTAAACAAAAGTGACCAGTCTGCATATCTTCATAAGTACAAACAACGATATTGGAGTCAGTACGCAGTGCAAAACATGAAGTCAGTGGGAAGTTACATAGGATTCAAGAGGAGATATTGAGATGAGCAGTAAACCGTCGAGTTATTCATCGTCACTCTGGTCCCCCAAAAAGGCCAGAATGCTCGCGCCCGCAGTTTTCTAAGGAACACTGTGATTCCGAAACCAAGGACATAGGAAACGAGTCACGAACCTTCCTCTTGACTGGTGGGCCCTCGTCCTCGTCGTCACTTCCCGACCCCGACCGTTCATCCTCCGATACCCCCTTTTCGTTCCCCATCCCTCGCCGGCGGTTCGCCTCTGCGAAATCTTGCACATCCTCTGATACACGAGACCATAAGCTCGACTTTCAACACGATTCATTCCAAGCACGTACTAAGTTCCTGTGCGAATTCTCTCTCTGCTTTGATGGCCTTTGCTTTCTCCAGAGTGAGACGACCAGTCATCCCCAAATCCTTGAGGATTTCTTTCAGTCGTTTAATTTGCCCTGACGGCGTGTCTAAATCAGCGAATTCTTTCTTCCACATCTTGCGTACGCCACAAGCAACCACTATAGCCTAAGCAGAAATCAAACAGTGTTTGCATATAATAAATAGAAGAAGAGACACTCCTACCTTGAGTTTGGAGACAGTCTCATCATCCTTAGATGACCCTTCTGCGTTGCTCTTCCGTGCCTTCTTACGTTCTATCGGAGCTTTCTTGCTTGAATCCTGTATATTGTCAGAAGCCGCATTGAACGCCACTAGGAACGCCAGAAACCTTGTCCTGTTTCTTCCTTCTTTTCTTTGGGGGTTCATCGATAACCGTGGATACATCAGAGTCGTTCTCCTAGTTGCCTGTTAATTGTGTGAAACCAAGGTCATGAAGACAGGGCGTACAGGTTCGCTGCGGGGACGTGCATGTTTCAGGACCACGGATTCTTGAGGCTTTGAGGTAGAAGAGCTTGCTCCGCACTCGGGCTTGTCGTCCACCTCATGTTTCGCATTTTGCTTGGTGGATGACTAGGAAAAGAGAAAGATTCGCACAGAACGCACAAGCGAAAGAAATATGTTTAACCTTGGGTTTGGATATAGGCTTCTCCTTTGGAGGCGATTTCTTAGGTGACAGCAATTCTTTCTTTTGAGACGTTACAACAGGTTCGGACGGGCGCTTAGAATCAGCCTCATCGCCAGAAGACTCGACAGTAGACTGGTCGTAGTAAATAAGGAAGACTAGTCGCAAGATAATAGAACTTCAACTCACAGCTGATTTATGCTCCTTTACAGCGGTTCTGCTGGTCGACTTCTTGAGTTTTGACGCCTTTTGAGAGAGCTGTATGTCTTTAGTGATGTAGGCATTTTGAAGAAACTGCCCATACTTTGGACGTGGAGGGTTTCGCTTCATGCTTGTCGCCATGCTCGTCCTCACTCTGCAGTTCTGATGCAGCCTTATTTTTCGAAGGTTTAACCTGGTTTTTCCTAGCTGGAACTTCGTCTTCAGATGTTTCGGACGCTTCAGAGTCCACTATAGCCTAGAGGTAACAGAAGGGGGTTCGTGTGGCTAGACATAAAGGTATGCCACATGAGCTTACAGAGGACTTGGGCACCTGCTTTCCCTTCTTGCTCTTCCCGGGCGACGCCTTGGGCTTAGAGGCGCCTTTGCGGGGTTTGACAAGTTCTTTATCGGCTTTTACCTTGCGTTTCTTTGAGGGTTTCGGCTGGGTTTCTTCCTCGTCTGCCTCATTCGGCGGCGTTGGAACATTGTCCTTCAGAAAGATAGCGTTAGCATTAGGGGAGCAGGTCAACGCCCGGCTGTGAACTTTGCCTTACCAGATAGTCGACGACCGTTTTCTTGATAGACGCCTTGTACTCTTTTGGGTCTAAAGCCCCAGGTGAAAGCTCAAGGCTTGCCTCCAGCCTCTCGCGAACAATGCGTACAGTGAGTTTGCTGCAATGGGCATGAGTTGCAACAAAGTTACCCGGACACGGGACCAAAGCTTAAGGTATAACATGCCTCAATTGCCCCTCGGCACGAGCTTCTTCCAGTAACTCCGTCGTGGCTTGCTGTAGCCTATCAATACTAGGTACGGCCATTAGTATGTAATAGGGTTTACGGCTCGCACTGGACAGGAAGAGTGATGCTTTGCGGATGAATGAATTGATTGTTCGTTGGCACGTCGCGACATATCACGAATCACGTGGTGCCCACATGTGCACGTGAACCGATCCGCGATATGTTACTGCAAGAGACTGCAAGTACTGTGGTTTGATCCGGGGTATAATGCATGATCATTAATTGATTGGGCAAGTCTGGAATCTACACGCGCATACAACTTCAAGACAGAGAAAAGTTGTGTTCACACTATGCGGACGCCTGAATAGATATATATCTCAGCAACCTATAGTTTTGCTTTAGTCGACACCAGCAAAGCGCCGTGCTGCAGTATCTTCACTGCATCTGACACCATCTCATCCACAATCTGCTGAGCAGGCAGCACATCGTTGATGAGTGCTGCGACTCTTCCTATCAAGAATGTTCTAGCCTGCAGCGACTTCTCTGGGTGTTGTTCAATATCCCAAGTAGCAGGGATAATACCCTTGGATGTTAGTTCCTTGATCTCGGCCTGGCGATTGTTATTCCTGAAAGATATAGTGAATCAACGAAGCTAAACAGCGTCAAAGTGGAAACCTACCAGTCCTCAACGTAGGGCGTTCTCCTGACTCGGAGAGGTCGACCGGTAAAAATCAAAGTCGTGATGGCATCCTCATATCCTGCGGAAACGAGCGCATCCTTGTGCGCCTTGGGCGCATTTGCTTCCGTTGCTGCAACGAACCTGGTGCCTACCCAGACCCCTTGTGCTCCCCACGCCAAATTTGCGGCGAGCCCACGCCCATCGTACACAGCACCAGCACCGATGACGTACACCGGCTTCTTTGTCAGCGGAGAGACATGTCCGCGACATGCATCAACGACCGCGGGAATAAGGACCGACGCGGGAACGTCGCCTGTGTGACCGCCACCTTCCCCGGCCTGCGCGCAAATTAGATCAACTCCCATGGCGAGCGCTTTCGGGACATGTTTGGGATGTCCGACCATCTAAGGTATTTCAGGTGAGCGCGCCGCCCTAATAATTCTAAGAAGAAACTCACGTTCATGACAGGTATACCAGCGGTATGCAACTTATCGACTATATGCTGTGGCGGCACACCGACAGCGCAAACGAAAAGAGACGCTTTCTCCGCAATGATGATATCAACGAGCTCGTTCAGTTTCCCATTCTGGTAATCATACTGTAGAAGATTCAGCTTGGGGAGATTGACACGTAGCACTACACTTACGTTTGTTTTCCTTGCATTCCCGCCGACCTGGGGGATGAGTAGGTCAACTCCAAACGGTCCATTTGGATCCTTCAAGTCCTTCTTGATGGCTTGAATCTGATGCGATTATGTTTATATGATCTGTGAACCCAACTCTGGCTGCGATACGCACCTGCTGCCTGAGCACCTTGGGGGTATAACCGTGCCCACCAATGACACCTAGTCCACCTGCATTCGTTACCGCGGCTGCCAGTTCCGGACCAGCTGCGACATTCATGCCTACAAAGTCATGGGAATCTCAGGAGGATAACACTAGAACCGTAACACGTACCTGCCAACAATATGGGATGCTTGATCCCAAAAAGCTCGGTGATTGGTGTAGATATGATAGCAGATATTGGTATTAGTAGTCACCCATCGTTTTCGTCTTGGTCGCGGTCGCAGTAAACGTATGTACATATGGTCTTCCACTCCCTCGTGCAGCTCCCATTTAGTCCGAGGTTCCTGGGTCACGAATCACTCGGGTACATCATACGCCGGATTCCACTGGAGCCCTTCTGCATTAAAGTTCGTCACATGTTTCTATCACGGTAAGACCACTTACGAATAGTGTAAGCGAAACCTAATCATTCCTCGGGGTCTGGTCGCCTCCGGGTTATCTTCCAAGATCTCGATTCCTGTGGTATCAGGTGGCTCGAACTTCACCGCTACATAGTGTAGAGAACGTCAACAACAACCCCTTCTTACCCCGCCATCCCCATTTCGAACAAAGGGACCTTCCATGCAGGCTGTCATCGACCTAATCAGGGTCGCGTCAGATAGGTTTAAGGAAAACGCACGGGGATCAGTTGATTGTCATCATTTTGAATGGGTACCTGGTAGATGCCAGTCCCACAAAGTCGCGTGTTCGTGTTTCCATACGCGGAGCCCTTGTGTACGTGAAACAGTGGTTCATGTGATGGAATGACATCAGAGAACTGATGAGTCCTCGATATTGTAGCTGTGGGAAGTATAGCACGGTATAATTTTGCTCTCGCTAAATATTATCTTTTATACCGTGGGCAAATTGAGTTGTACATACATACCCATGGATGCCTGCAAATCCAGCTTAACAGCAACGGCCTACGACAATGCTGTGGCATCCCTCCTTTGTAGCCGGTGAGGAATG